>UELU01144147.1:0-19037 GCA_900490025.1 Megastigmus dorsalis | reverse complement strand
ATTCAAAATACTGCAAAAAAGTGCAATCGATGTTCAAATATTACGGGAAAATTTTTTTCATAATTCTAAAATATTTTTAAAATTTCTAAATTTTTTATATAATTGTTGAAAATTTTTAAATTTTTTCACTTTTTTTCGTGAAAAACACCCCATACTTTTTTCAAGAGTGTTTTAGCAAAAAATAAGTCTCACCATTCGAAAGAACAGGTCAAAATACGCCGGATAAGATCTTTCAGAAATTTTTCAAAACCTACTTTTTAGTTGTAAAAGAGCCTTGAAAGGATGTTGAAAATTCGGGGTCTTGGTCGTTAATGGTTTAACCCTTATTGACCCAATTTGTCCGTTTTTGTCCGTCAACTTTAAGCACGGACAACTTTGTTATTCATGCTTGAAAAGATCTGCAAATTTATAAGCGGGTATTTTCAAGTGTGCTCTTTCAGAATCTGACCCGAAAATTTCGAAAAAACCACCCCTTCACACCCTATTTTTCATATAAAAAAAAACTTGATTTTTTAAGGAATTTTTTTTTTAAATTGATTTTTTAATGCGAAGAGGTCTTGGTAATAGCTGGAACCAAAAAAACTACGGCACAAAATGTCCAAATAATAAAGTTATACACTTAGAAATTCATTTTTCATAATTAGGGAGCTGTACGACTACTCCTAAAATAACATATTTACTTAAAATCGCTATTATACGGATTTTTCTGAAAAAAAATTGTTTCGACTTTTGAAAACAGGTAAAAATGGGGGAAAACATATCACAGATAAAAAATAAAGTTTTTTTTTTAATTGAAAAATAGGGTGGGAAGGGGTGGTTTTTTCGAAATTTTCGGGCCAGATTCTGAAAGAGCACACTTGAAAATACCCGCCTTTAAATTTACAGATCTTTTCAAGCACGAAAAACAAAGTTGTCCGTGCTTAAAGTTGACGGACAAAAACGGACAAATTGGGTCAATAAAGGTTAAGGACGTTCACCACATATATCGATTTCTTAGAAAATCTTTGAAAATAGGTATTATATTATATGTTTAATAATCTATCCTTTATATGTATATACTGAGTCTAGAAATCGCGAAACTAATCACACGATGTAAAATAACAATACGAATCGTGAGGGAAAAAACTGAAAAGGGCAAGCGATGTTCTTTTCAAAGATATACAGTAGTCCAAAGTTTTAATCCCATGCTATATTAGTATATCTATATATAGGTACCAAGTATTTCACTCTCTTTCAACTTTTGGGTTCTATTTCACTCTTTATCGACATTCTGATGTTTGTTATTATGATTTGTGAGGTTTTGCACATTAGATAACGATGTGTATTACCTTTGAAAACAAATTTTCTAATTTAATACCGTGTTGATGTGCATCACGGTAGGTGGCGAAGGTCCTTAAGGTGCAATTCTTTCATTCGATCGGTCGATAGCAAGGATTAAAATATCCCTATTAAAAGTAATCGCGCGGAACAAATTGCACGAGAAATCGCTACAGATTATCGATCATTCTCTCCCGCGATATAGTGGACGATTATTTTCGGCTTCTCGCGCCGAAGCTCGTAGGTGCGAGTCCCATCGTCGGAAGATTTGTTTTCAATAAAATACTAATTTATAAACTAAACTAACATATCGATTTTCGCGAGAGAATGGTCCATAATGTTTCGCGATTTTTCGTTCAATTTTTCGCGCGATTATTTGCAATAGGGAACACGAAAGAAACTAAAAACTCGTATACCTTATATCTGATATCACGTACGCGCGAGAAAATGTTTGTTTCCAAGTTTGATAATTAATCGAGTAATTTACTGCTTATAAAAGTTTTCAGGGTAATGGATGATCCCGTCGCTTATTGTCAGCGCAATCGTTAGAAAAAGTTCGTCGAGTTGTAAGCGGCGGAAACACGTTTACTCTCCGTGACGTTTGAAGTTCTAACAAGACCGTTTGTTACGACTTTATTGGTTGAGCTGACGAATAATACTGGAAGCAAAGTTATTGAAATGTCGTAAACATTATCCGCTTAAAATAATATTGTAAAGAAATATTTACCCGGCAATGAAAATATTGACTTGTTCGGTGTACTAAGGCCAATGTACATAACAAGCACCTCGACAAGCACCTCGAGTACAAATCACTAAATATCTAACGAGAATAACGGACAACCTATCCGCACATTTCTCCGAAACTAGCAAAATAAAATTCTGCAAATCCGTTAAGGCGCGGCGCGTCGCATTTCCCGCGGCCATAAGCCCTAATCAATCCAGTCCATTTTTATCAGGTCAGCCATAATAAGATACACACACGAAGGTAAGGACGCCGCGTGTCCGTAAAAGCGTAAAAAAAATCAAGAGAAAGAAAAAAAAAGAACTAGATGATGCAGCGCTCGATGAAAATTCGTGCCAGCGGGGCGACTACTCGCGATTTCCATGACCTCGATCGATCACCATTAAGACGCAGCCGTGCGCGCACCTCGGCGGATTTCCACGACGGCGGCGGCGCGCGTCTAATACACGCGACGCTGGGGGGGAAAAAAGCGAGAGAAAGAGGCTGCGCGCGCGAAAAACATGATCGAGTCGCGCGGATGCTGTGTTACTGCACTTGGTCGCGCGCTGCATCGTGCGTCACCGGGGCTCGTCCTTTAACTCTCTCTCTCTCTCTCTCTCTCGACTCGCTGCGAATTCTTCGATTCTTACGTCGCTCTCGAGAAGCTCGTCGGAGCTGCGTTTTGTTTTCGCTCCATGTCTGGGTGCGTATCTCGTGTATACCCGTACCCGTGGATTCGCTTTCGTTATTCAGGCGCGACTTGTATACTTCGTTGTTTAGGGTGCATGGAACGAGTTGGGCGTGAAAGTAGGTTTTTGGCCTTTGGTCGTGGGTGCAGAGTTTGATATATCGACAGGAAAAACTAAAATAATGATTTATTCGTTTGTTCAGTATACTCTTGTGCAGTTTCTAGGGAAAAGCGATAAAAATTCCTTATAGGTATACACGAGAGGCCTTCAAAACAACAGTTTCGGCAATAATCATGGTATAATTGTTGGATTTGCAATGTTTCCTCGTAAAACGAGAGTTCCTTACCTCACGGCGAATTTTATTAGATAGCATAAAAGCGCTTATCCGTATTTAAGAAGGAGGTCAAGTTAAATGAATTTTTCGTACAGATGCGCAAGAGCTCGTTAAAAGAGTGAAGAAATCGGGGGAAAAGAAGGAGATAGACTATAGGTAAAAAGCCCTCGGGCGTATTGTATCGGGAGTAGTCCGATAACCCTCGATCAATTATTATTCATGATCCGATTTTATTGAATCGGGAAGTTCTGCGTGTGATTTACTCGCGGCTTAAATAGAACGCATTACCAATTGAGTTTATATCGAGTGCGCTCGATTCGGCATTGTACAGAATGGACAGATTGTAAAATAATCCCGAGCTCTTTACGTTTTAGTATATAATTGCTATAGCTATGGAAACTTTTAATTATTTCTAGTTTCGCCGCAAAACTCACTTTTGCCTTTTCCCGAGAAATCCCGCTACGCTACTTTCATCGAAACTCGACGTCGACGACGAAACTTTTCATTTTCCCCGTTCAGCCGAAAGATCGCGTGCTCCTCGAAATATTGCATTTAACAAACAGTAACGAAAGCACACGCTCATCAAATGCACACTTTTTTCAACCAAGAGCACACAGCTCTTCATTTCCCAAGAAATAATAGCTCGGGAATCGTCGAGCGAGCGAACGACCGAGCGACAATGATGATTATCGAATTGCATCAAGGAAGATCGGTCGCGCGGCGAAAAACCTCGAATAATGCTGCAGCTGCAATCTTGGGGCGAAAATCGAGTGCAGCAGCTGATTTGCCCCGGTAATCATCCCTCGGAGCGATTTGACGAAACATCGATAATAATGTAATAAATCGGAACGACGAAGCCATTGTATAACTTAATATCGCCTCGAACGATTTCCAATATACACAAGCAGCAGCGGACACTGTTAGGTATAGGTACCTATGCACATCGCATAAAGGCCGGAGCTAATAAAATTTTATTGGCCCCGCGTCGCGCGCGTCCTTTCGTTTTGTTTCGCCTTGTCGCGGGCCGCAATTGTAGGCATACGTATATATATAATTGTGAATTAACCTATATGGTTTTTCGCGTCTGCTCTGGAAATTCACCGGCTTGTGTACCGTCGAGGAAATAAAGTTATGTTGTACGGCCCCGTTGTTTTGTCTAGGTATATTTGGGGATTGCGTAGTTAGATGGTATTAAAGATATCTGAGAGTTCTATATATTTTTATTTATGAGGTCCAACGTGTAAATGTATAACGTGAACGAGGAGTAAGTCCAAAAATGGAATCAAGGTAATTTGTAATTCGATTCCTTTATTATATATCGTCGGTTCGGGGAAAAAAGGCCCTATCTGAAATTTGAGTTTGGATAAAGCCCTATCTGGCAAGCATATTTTTATTTCTTTCAACTTTAAGTCGGTAGCCCTGACTCGGAAAATTAAAATTGTAAATAGATATATAAGTATATAGTTTGTATAATATTTTCTTGCAGCTAGTTCTATAAACAGGCATCTTCATCCCAATATATAAATAGATGTATTATACTGGCATAAATAAATAAAAATAAATAATAATGATAATATTGCAATAATCTTATAATATTATTGTTTATTTATTTATTTATTTATAATTTTAATTTTCCGTGTCATTGTTACAGACTTAAATTTGACTTAAAGAAATAAATAGGCTCGCGAGAAAGGGCCTTTTTCCACCGAACTAACGCTATATAGAATAAGCATTGACAAATAAATGTCCATCGTTATTGTATTTTCACTAAACCTTTTTATCAGTACGTTTTCCTCGTAAAATATATGAAGGACGACAAATGGTACTGAGAATTCATTAAAGTTTCTATTAGTGAGATACTTCGAATTTCGCAAGGTATATATTATATAATTCCGATAAAAGCGAATAAACAATGTCGTAAAGAATATAACAATACAAAAGCTTTGTCCCATCGTACAGAATAACACTATGCTTTATACAAAAGAAAAAAAATAAGGCGATTTTTTAAAGATTTAATTGAAGATTTAATTGATAAGCCTCGCACAGCAAAGCCAAACGCTTTGTCTCGCATATTATCGACCTACTACATATAATATACGTAATTGGTCCTCGCAAAAAAAGCACTCCCTCTGATTCTCCGGAAAAAAACTACACTTGCAGATCCCGGTAGGCGATAAGGTGGCATCGGAGCGCTCGAACTGCAGCAGACCGGCGCCCTGGACGAACATAAGCCTCGCCAAGATGTACAAGAGCGAGCGCAAGCTGCTCTACCCGGTGAACGTGGGCAGAAACGTGGCGCGCGAGTCGGCGCCCACGCGCTACGTCCTCGCCAGCGACATCGAGCTCTATCCGAGTCCCGATCTGCCGGCCAAATTCTTGGAGATGGTGAGGAAGAACGACCAGCCGGCGCTACTCAGGCCCAATCCCAAGGTCTTCGTGCTCTCCATATTCGAGGTGGACGAGAAGAGCAAGCCCCCGGCCAACAAGACCAGACTGGTGAGACAAACGCCTTTTTACTGCTGTTTCTTTTCCCTCTTTTTTTTTAGGAGGAGAGTGGACGTTGACAGCAGTTTTTAGCCGGGCGCGAAATTTAATCGGCGCCGCTGCTGTTTCGCGTCAAAGCTTGGGTCGTCGTTGGCCAAGACGTTGATCTAATTGTTGTGAGATGTGCCATGCACGCTTTTAGTTGAGAGAGGAAAAATTCATTTATAACATTTTAATATAAAGCATTTATTCTATAAATAAGAGTTTTTAATGCTCGACTTTTTTGTTCCTTGTTGTCGGCACTTGTTTTTCGTGATGCGTTTTGCAGAATGCGCTTCTCGCGTCGGATTAAATTACAGTTGATAACATGCACGTAAAAATAGGCATCTAGTATCTTGAGATGGATATTAAATTAAAGACGGGACAGTTGACTTATGTTAAGGTATAAATATTTAAAATAAAAAATACAGATAACATTTTAAAACGGTTGATGCAATACTTTAAAATAAATTATTTCAACGATCAATGTTCCGCTTTAAGCATGAATTTTTAAAACAGATAAATAATGATACCTTTATTAAATTGCTTCGTATTAGTTTGAATTATTTATCGGAGAGGAGGCCATTTCATCCGCAAACTCAAGTCATTTAAAAGAAAATAAGTTTTCATCTTCAAACAGTGCAGTTAACTACTTCGACCCGATTTCTTAATGTTTCGTCATTTGCAAAAATTGGCGCAACAGCGAACAAGTCAAATTCAATTTGTATTAAAGTTTTAAAAAGATCGGTATATTAAATGACAATAATGTCCAAGCAAAACATTGAGAAATCAGTGAAATCTTTTCGCAGCCATGGAGCATAAATGCACGTTCCGAACTTGCATCGACCAACCGGTAAAGTGACTGTGGAATTTCGGCGTAAAATCCTATTACATAAAGTTTTGTACGTATTATTATATCATAAAATAAAGCTTAAAATAATATCGGACTATTTTTAACTACTTTTAAAACTCAATATCGTATTACATATTCCGCAACGATATTTAAAACAAGTCAATATTTAGTTCGGAGCGCACTATGCTCGAGCTTAGACAATATCACAAGACTATCGTACACATTCACAAACGTTTCAATCGCTCGGTTTCACTATTTGTAAATTTTCTCTCGTAACAAGCAACAAACGGCTTGCGACTCTTCGATTCGAACGGCATCATCGCAAAATCATATTCATGACGCAGCGAACTCGCCCCAGCCCTGTAATAACGCACTTCTCTACGTACGTGTATATACATGTATATTTATAACGTCTGTTACACAGATGCAAATGCTGAAGGCGGGCACGGCAATACCGTTCCACAAGAAGCTGTGCGCCGGCTGCCACAACGTGCCGCGCAGCAAAGAGTGGCAGGAGGCGGTCGAGACCGAGGGCCTCCACGTCTTTCACATTGGCAAGCGTACGGGCAGCTTCATACACTGGGAGCCGATCTACATCGGCACCAACGACGATCCCCTTTACGACGAGCGGCTCAGCTGGGAGGGCAAGAGCGACAAGATGACGCAGGTCGGCTTACGTACGATCCACCTCTGCGTGCACACTTTTTGAACATTTTTCGTGCACCTTTTTAATTCGAATATACTTTTTGGGTTTCGCACTGCAATCGTTTTCACTTTCTGCGATTATGATTTAAAAACTATCAAATTTGCTGCATTAAAAATGATTGAAAACGCAATAACATTTAAAATACCCACATCGAGTTGAAACAGTTATTTAGCATTTATTACTTTGCTCCAAGCTAACGGATACCTTTTCGATTCAATAGCTCGTCTGAAATTTTACAAATTCCTCGCGCTTCCAGCAATACTTCATGATAGATTTGTGGCTTTCCAGGGTTACGCGCTATGCGTCCTAGACTACGACTTTCTCATAGTGGACAACGCCTTCCTGGTGCATCGTCCAGGCATCAAGGTCTACAAGAAGGACAACTATCGGGACACGCTCACCGCCAAAACCAACATACTGATCAAGAAGATCATCGTGCCGGAGCTCAAGGTTCTCTACGGTACGAGGAAGGGCTGCGCCGTTTAGTGATTGACGCGCGCGCGCATACATAACGAGTAGAGCGTCGAAAGTGCCAAAACCGCATGCTCACCTATGCGCCTTTTTTTTTGCCGGTTTATCCGCGCGACGAACTTTTTTCACGTTGTAAACAAAGTGCCGCGCGAGATAAATCGCGGTGAGCACGTATATAAGTGGACGAGCGCGCGTATATCAATTTCATAGCTCGTAAGTTTTTGTCGACATCGGTGCAATACGAACTGATATATATATATATATCTGCGCTGGGAGACGAGAGTCGTAATTAAATTATACAATTGGTAGTTTATGGGGTGAAGAAATCAACAAAAAGTATCGTTAAAAACCCGCCTGTGTGTGTGTGTGTGTGTGTGTGTGTGCGTGTGCTTCTTTTCGGAAGATTTGGGAAATTCTCAACGCTTTTTCAAGACCAAGTTTTTGTAATACTCGAAGTAGATAGAAGATTGAGGGGTAGGATTATAGAATCGTTGTGGGAGGATCGCGTTAAAATGTTCGCTTTCGAGAGGTAGATAGATGATCGAATAGAAAGTGCGGCGTTAAGAATTTTTGGGGGAGTTCTGAGATTCGGCGAATTGCGCTTGATTCGGTATTTGGAAAAAAACGAACAATGATATACGATGAACAAAAAAAGACATAATATAGATTCTAAGTGGTCGACGAAAATTATTTTTTAAAATGCGGTGTAAGGTGCTTAAAAGAATTGTATATGTTAACGAAAAACCAGAGATGAGAAAAAGCGAAGAATGAAGAGAAATAATTCAGTGACTTATTGCTAAGTGATAATCGTATCGTGTAAGCTTGATCGGTCGTTGCATTTACAGCGAGACGCCGTAATTATAATGCTGCTGATGGCAAGTGCTTCAAAAGTCACTGATAACTTTCGCCGTTCGAATCAAAACGCAAAAGGCAAAAATATTTTTCTATCGTGTGCGGAAGGGGGGGGGCAGATGGTCAAGCTAACGATGTATTTCCTCGTGAGCAAATGCAACGAAGTCGCTCAAGTCGAAAGTTAAAAAAAAGGGCGATTGTAACGTTTCATCGTTTAACGAAGCGGAAAAAAATACACGGGAACGCGGCGAACTTTCGCGGTTTTTCCGTCGGCGAGAGAGAGAAAGAGAGAGAAAAATAAGGATTGCGCAATGCCATTCGATTTTCATTTCAATGATAAGAAATGAGAATCGCAGTATGTAAACTTGGTATATAAAAAGTATTGGATGCGAGTCAAACGAATTTTTTCCCCCCGAGAATAATAGAAATAAAAAGTTCTTCTGAGATCCTCTCGGCACTTTCCACTTTCGACATTATAAATAATAATATACCAATATAAATACATACATAAAAGTCGTCGCATTGTATACTACCGTAAATTATACTTAAGTAGCTCTATTACTCCTCTAGTTGGATTTATTCGATCCTGTTCCGGCAATTTGACTCTAGCGACTTTCCTTGCTTGGAAAACGAGTGCCGCTGATGCTTCGGTTCTTTTTTTTTCCTTTCGTGCAATAGAGCGAATTATCTTCGCCTTGAGATGTCGTAAGCTTCGTTGTACTATTGACATAATTGATCAGTGACGTACCTTCTAGAAATCAAAGATGATGTTTTGCCAAAAAGAAAATTAGTTTTGGAACTTGGTCCAATTCGTGCTCTTACTTGGTACTAATCAGATGTTTAGAAATAAATCATGTCTGTAATTAAACGGTTTACTATTGCATAATAAGGAAATAAGATCTTTTGCTCGTATGCATCCTTATGAGAAAATTTCCGGAACAGTATTAAATAACTGAAATTTATGACGATCTGTCTGAAGCATCAACAATAGGAAAAAAAAAAACAGTTGTTTGTAAAAAGATATTAAAAAGAAGCAGAAAATGGAACACTTTGAGGTAAACAAAGAGAAAAAGAGTGATACGTAAGATTAAAAATCGCATTTTAAATGCGTTTCAGGTTGTAATTAAAACAAAAAAAAAAAAATACGCGTCCGTGACGCAGGGATAGTCATAGCGTTGTATTATATACCTGAATATTTTTTATACCGTGTGGCGGAATGTGACGAGAGAAGTGGAGATGATGGCGATGCGATTATTTAAAAGAAACAAAAAAAACTGGTGACATGCGAACGAACCACGCTAAATCGTATTCTTGAATCGATGATAGGTGATGAATGACTGTCGAGATTATTCTCTCCTTTCGTCGCTTTTCGAATATCGTATCCATTCGTTTTTAAAAATAAATTTTTAAACTCTTTCATTGTTAATTTCCGTTTCATTGCATGATAAAACGTGTCGATCTGAGTGTACACCAAAAATTGATTGATATTGAAGTAATCTTCAACTCCTGTTTTTAAGACTTCGACTATAAATTTCAACTCACTTATATTCATGAAAGACATTTAATGCAACTTTAAATAAAATCAACGTTTTATTTCTAAATTTTATGACTAAATTAATATACAAATATAAGATTCGGTTTTGAAATTTTTACTA
Source organism: Megastigmus dorsalis (assembly GCA_900490025.1). Classification (NCBI taxonomy): domain Eukaryota; kingdom Metazoa; phylum Arthropoda; class Insecta; order Hymenoptera; family Megastigmidae; genus Megastigmus; species Megastigmus dorsalis. The sequence continues at coordinate 8,916 of UELU01144147.1, read as the reverse complement.
CTAGAACGAACTTCTGAACCATGAACCTGATTGCATTGCGAGTTCCTAGCGCATTTCCTTGTCCTATTACTTTTACATTAGGCTGTGGAATATTTTCGCGCGAGCTACATAAACTACAACACAGGTTTTAGAGATGGCGATTGTGTATAAAATTAGAGAAAAAAAAAATGATGATGATGAACACGAGCGACATGTCTCACATGTAAATACTCCGTGCCTTACAAGAGAACAAATCTCAGCTTCCGGGACATTTCCTAAATCGTTGCGACGGTTGCGGCAGTTGAAAATAATCAGTTTATTTTGCTGTTATACACTACTGCATGCATCCTATTTTAATGTTTTGTTTGCGAAAGATTTTCTGTAAGAATGCGATTTTATTTAGAAACATTGAATGAACATGTAGAAAGTATTTTAACGTGAAGTGTCACAGTCTCGAATACTATATGATCGACTTGATTATGAACAATTTTTTGATTTATATACATATGGTTAATAATTAGTAATATAAAATTGATACTTTTTTTTTGTAAAATTAAATTCATTCCAATGACGATTTCTAAAAGATATTAATTGATCTTACACAATTTTGTTGTATAAAATTTTGATGAATTTGTAGATAAAATGAAAAATGTATGTATTCGTGCTGAATTTATATTTGAGATAAAATTATGCTTGTGAAACTAAAGGGAAATTACCATAGATGAACGACAATTCATGATCATTATTAAATACCCCTGAATCATGTTTTAGCGTTTTTATTCAACAACGAATTTCATGATGATAGTAAAATAAATGGTCAAGCTCAGTTTCGAAAAGCGAACGATTCTTATTTTCAGTATTGATTTAAAATTTTTTAAAGCACGAAATATAATCTTTTTTTTGAGCGAATATAAAAAAAAAATGAGTCCTGCAAAAAATATTTTTCTGTAGCAATAGAGTATGATGGAACGTTTACGTGCAGGAAGCGCATTTATAACAGTACGACTTAATGAATTTTCCTTAGAGCATTATTAGATTTTTAAGGGACGCGAACGTGTAAATATATAAATATACCTACCTTTATAATTAATTGTGAAACTCAATGCCGAAGGAGGAAGCGAACATAAATATAATCTTGTATTTAAGAAAATGCTTGTTTTCTATTATACCTTGGCTACTTAAGATTCATTTATTATTGTTCTTGTGCTTTTCAGAAAATCGATTTTAAATTGTACTTGGAAAATGAAAAAATTAAAATTTTTTAAATCGTTCGAAAAAATTTTTTTACTAATTTAGACAATCATATACATCTGTCTACATAAACTTTAAAGCTCGATTGTTAATCTTTTTACTGTTTATTTTCGTGATTGATTATTTAATATGGATATTAACGAGTTGTATACAACAGGAAGTTACTTTTATTCCTTGTTATTTATATCAGTACGTTTATTAAGTATTTCTGTATAATTTGCCATTTATTATACCTCTAATAAAGGTTTCTCTAAAAATTGACGTTGTAAATCAGAGTAGTAGTATAGTTATACTCGTTTCTTAGAAACAATATCCACATAGATGAATAAATTCAAGTCAGCAAATATGGAATCTGTTCTATTTTTAGAGAAATCTTTTTGCCAAAGTAGTCAACCATCTATTTTTCATCGTTTCAAACTGTGTATTAAAATACGAACTTAAATAGAAAACAACCAAGATGCAATAACTTTGTCTCAAAAATAAACATAAAATCATAAATGCAAAATTAGTATCTTTAAATAATTAGAAACAAATACATTATCCGTGCAACTATATGTAGAAAATTATAATATAAAATTAAACTATAACATTTTTCTCATTTACTATAATAATACTCGTTAACCTTATAAAAAACATTTTGAATTAATGTATGGTTATCAATGAATATCATAATAATTATATTAATAAAAACAATCTTACTATCGATTAATTGCATCTCGGTTGCTTTTCCACTATATTGTAATATATATCTGTAAATGTATATCGACTGACCAGTATATATATATCTATACATAAAGAAAAAAGAAATAAGGGGGACATAGCGTAAGGCGATGGAGCAAAAAAATAAGGCATAATATAGGGACGAAAAAAAACACTGTGCGTTGTGGTAGACTTAATTTTTTATTATATACGTGCTCTTATCGATGTGCCACACTCGAGAGTCCCGTCAACACGGCAAAAATGAAAACCCCTTATTGTGTGTATAAACTTGTACAAATGTATGAGAAAATTCGAAAAAAAAGGTAATACCATTTTCTTGTCTTTAAGTATACGAAAACGTTTCGATTTGCTTTTTATCTATACTTTATGTATAAATTGTATGTTAATTATTCGCTGCTTCTCTTCTTGATTATCGTGGAATCATTTTATGTAAATGCACCGAAATACTCGATTAGTTTATTCATAGATGAATTACTGCTTGAAACCCGATTGATAAAATTTAACTGTGGCACCATTCATAAAACACATTACGGATGATTTTATGTAAAATAAATTCAGCAAATCGTACGATGATAGTTTTATATAAATTCAGAATGCAAGTCCGTTCGATTATATAGTTTTGCATATATATGTAATATAAGGAATAAGTCGAACTCGAAATACCGAAACATTTGTTGAAGAAGAAAACAGCACCGTTCAAAAGATATATATGTTCATATAATTGTGTTTAACACTATTATAGTGCACTTCTCAAAGGAATCGTATTAAATTGTAGTATTCATACTATTACAAGGTAATAATTATTACTCTTAGTTCATATATAAAATATGTTGAAATTACATTATTGTTTAACGACGTGTAATTACAATTATTACGAATTTACTTTTACGACACACCGTAACATGTCGTTCGCTATTACGTCGGCGAACGGCTATTTGCCGAAAGAAAAGATAAGCTTTCATTTTTTATAGAATGTAAAGTTATAGGGGGTGGAACGAAAATAAGCGCTAGGATCGTCGTTTGAATTTCTCAGAAAAGGAAGCGATCGTATATTGATAATCGAAGGCCGTTGAAAGGCGATTTAATCCAAACCACTATTAAAGAAAATATAGAAATTATCAAAGCAGACCTCGATGTTGCTTATTTATTTTTGCCTCCACTCTATCCCATCTACCAAAAATTATAAATCAAACAAAATTTCAAAAAAAAAGTAAAATAGAATGATTGTATCGCGAGCTCGTATACAACTTCTATGGAGCATCAAATACAGACAAAAGCGCGCACTTGAATTTTCGCCAATCAAAGATAACGTAGTAAAAATCAAAGGCGCGGGTAACACTGCACTCGGGCATTAAAGAGGCAGCTCTACAAGCACATGCACGAAAGCTGCACATTCACCTGGTGCAACTTGCAATGTGTACAATCAGCGTACGTATAAAGCGAATCGCGGCCGCGAGTTCGCGTGCACTCGCCGTACAAAAGTCCGTATATATGTCGTGACTCGAACGCGTTTCCCTCGTATACACGTATATATAATTGACAAGACGATTCGCGCGCGCACCTCAACCGTATACGCGATCTGCATCGTATAAGTATATAAACCGTGCGAGTGCAACGTTTGCGACACCTCGGCACGACACCGATCTATAACTTTGTCTTGTTCTCCTCGAACACCTTAATATACCGACGAACACGCGACTCCCTCACCGGTTATATTTATATATTAGATTGAAGCACGCGTGTTGACTTGATTTTTCTAGTGTACGCGAGGGATACGTCATCGTGTGAGAAACGAATAGGTTTAGGCTCGATGTGCGCGTATTTATATTCGCGCTCGGTACTCGGTTGATAAAGGCTGTGATGAAGGCGCGTGCGTCGAGTGCATAAAGGTATCTATCTGTTCATTCGTTAATGCGAGATTTAATCGAGCGATAAACTAAACGAGCAAAGTGGTACGTATACATTTATTTGGGATTTTAAAGTCGCGTTTACTAACTTAACTTATATTTCAAACATATATCGATAATGAGTATTACAAATACAATTATCGAAATCACTGAATTATTTATTCACACTCTTTATACAAAAACGATCCTTGACTTATCCGTATAATTGACCACCTTAATCTTTTTTATGTAATTAACTAAATTTTCCAAGTCGTGAATTTTGCCTACTACGTGATTCCGATGTTTCTGGTGGATTGTCCCGGTGTTTAAGGACAAAAAGAAAGATGAAAGGACGATAGTGTACCATTTTTCCGTATCCAGATCCTTGTACTCTCCATTTGCGCATTCGAGACACCTTAAAAAGAATTGAAGTATATTAAGTCTAAGATTCCAAATATCTTTGTCATAAATCAAAATTCAATGTTTAGAACTGGATGTGTACCTCACTTTGGCACTGACCACCTTGGAAACTTCATTAGTTAGATTATAAACAACTTTTAATCCCGACCACTGGAGGAGCCCTGGATTATTGAAAATTGCCTTATCTGTGAAGCCAGCGACATTTTCTTCAAGGACCTAAAATTTTAATTATACATAAATTAAATTCAATGTTTGTTTTAAACGCTTTCAATTAATATTGTTTCTTACCTGCAGCAAATCTTTTCCTTCAAGTTCAATAGTATCCAAAGTATTATTATAAGCGAGAAGCATGTAAATATCCTCGTAAAGAATCGGACCTTTAGGGATACTAGTTACTATACTCGGTGCACTTAATAAACCGATCGACGCGCTATCCATGTACTAAAAACCCATCATATTATGCATAAGCGACACTGTATAAACACGATAATTATAGCAATGGTAATATCTTAAAATACATACATTGTCCAGCATAGCATCGGCAATTAAGTCCCCTAAAGTGCACTCGCCTGTAGAACAGGAGGCATTCAGAAACAGCAAAGCTTCACCGATCACTTGCTTCCCGACTCTGTTTACGTCTTCCGTCCACGGCTTCAATTCCTCGATCGTCGATGGATCTACGAACGCGTCATCAAGTAAGTAATCTGATTCATATTTGTATAAAGTTAATAATCTAGATTCTAGAATTCATTATATCACGAGTTATACCTTCCTTAATAGAACCATCCAAGTAGATAGGATTGCCCTTCCAACTCTTGACTTCGTCGTTCTTATCAAAATTCACCCGTATGTCTCCCATGTACCTAATGGTCAAAAAATGTTTTCCCAACTCAGTGCGCAAAATTCGATCTAGGGCACGCATTTGAGTGCACGAAATGTGGTACATTTACGCACTAGTGAGCAAAACGCTTACAGTCCCGGGCTAATGCAGAAAAAAAAAAGTAAAGTGTGGGAATAATAAGAGCGAGAACAAATCGAAAGATCGAAAGAATGTATGATGCAGACAATAGGAAAAATGGAAGTCGCCTATTTTACGCCCTAGATGTGAATGTACGATTATCGTCATCTCGATCAAACGATCGCATCTGCGTTCGTTATACGGCATCAAGCTTACTTGGTAAAAGCACCAGCGTGTACGATGAGAACGGTCCTTCCGGTGTTGTTCTGCTTCACCACTATCGGATACTTGTCGTAAGCCTTCTCACCCGACGGTGGTACACCTTTCGAAATATCAATAAAGCATCGTGAGATAAGTAACTCGTGTTCATAAGTAGAGCATATCAGCTTGCAGCTATATTGCATAATGTACCGTTGTAAAGTAGGATGTGCGAGTGTCCACCAACGACGACATCGACATCGGGACAACTGTTGGCTATGACCTTGTCGCGTTCGATGCCGCAGTGGCTCAGTACCAGGATGATATTCACACCTTTGGCCTTCAGCTTCTTGGCTTCTGAGTTTATCGTCTCGACCTCGTCCAGAAATTTTAGCTTCCCGGTGCCGGAAGTTAATTTCTGCAAGATAGTTGGGAAAATTTCAATAGTGAAGGAAAACACATTCGTTGCATCGTAGTCTTACGTCCGTGATGGATGAGACGACACCGATTATTCCAATCTTCTTGCCATTCCTCTTTACGATCGTACTATTCGTGTAGAGATTCGCCTGAAATGAGACTCTCATCGCGTCACTTTGCATATGTACTGATCTATGGCAAGTCAAAGATCGCGATGCGGTAGAAATATTACCTGGATCGATGGCTCGTCGCTGCTATCGATGTTGGTCACAACTACCGGAGCGCTCAGCTGGTTTACGAACGACACCATGCCCGATATCTGATCGTCGAAGTCGTGATTACCGAGCGTCTAGTCAAACATTTAGTCGATATTAGAATTTTCAGTTTCTCGTTGTGCATAAAACTGTTCGATCCACTGAGGCTTGGAATGGAAAAAGCCCGTTTTAAACGCGTTTGCAACGTTGCAGCAACATTGGACTTGCAACGAAAGATTGAATAATTCTTTAAGGCATACGTATATCTCTAGTCTTAAGTAGTTGGGATCTTGAATAATTTTTTTTTTATTTTATATTTTAATTGAACGATCGCGATAAGCAGAATTCGGCGCGGTTAGTACTGGGTGAATAAACCCCCCAAAAATGTATAAATCAATTAAATAATAATGTAAATTTTTTATTTGTTTTTGTATAAAAGATTACCAAGCACGATTCTCTATTGTACTGCATTATTTTCGCAATATTTTGACACCACTTAAATTTATATTAATTGATTTGAATTTTAAAATATCCACCTGGAATTATACCTGGATAAGTTTTAAAAGTCTAGGTGAAAACCCACCTGGAATTCCACCTAGAATTCGTTAAATTTTATTTTTCTTAGTTTATGTGACTCGTTGTTAAAACCTTTCCCTAACGTGTCCAAAATAGCTAAAGCACACCGAAACGGAAATCGTAGCTGCAGCTGCAGCGTCCCAGGTAGATACATAGATATATATATATATATATGTATTACTCACAATGGCATCGTGCGGCAGTCTGTTCATAAAGTAGGCGGTGATGTTTCCGCCATGTAGATCGTAGTACAAGGTGCCCTGGAAGCAGTCGCCCGCGTTCAGGAATATCGCGTTTCGACGCGACTCCTTCAGCCGGCGAGCGATCGACGTCACCCGTGCGATACCACCCACGCACTTGTCCTTCTGGTAATCGTAGCAGAGACCGCCGCGAGGTGAGACCGGTAGGAACCTAAAGAAATTCGCCAATCGATTCAAAATAACATCGCACGTTTGCAGACTCATTTTTCTTCTCTCGGATTTATAGAGACGCGACAATATGTAAACGCTCGTTCTTATACACACACATATATATATATATATATATACCTCGCGTGAAAATCACTGAAATGAGCGATGGAAATCTGGAAGCCACAGCATCTCCATGGGAACCAGCCGCAGAAGCAGCTACTCAGAAATGCCGTGTACAGTATTACTCTCAGCGCGTTTTCACCCATCGCGAATCACTTACTGCAATACAAAGAAACGTTTATACTCGACTAAAGTTTTCGGCACCTCATTATATGCGATTAACGCTATCAGTGCGAAGGTTTGACAGTGTCAATACGATTATAAGACTGTGCCTCGTGTTTTTTTACGCGTGACGTACTTTAAAATCATAAGCGTTGGCGATTAGCGGGTACAAATTATTCCGTCCGACTTGGTCCCGAAAATCTCACGCATACTTCGATATGATAATTTCCATACACTAAAAATGTGTTCGTATATAAATGAATATAATGTAAATTCGTACATGTGAATGTGACGTTGACTCGGAAAACTTTCAGTGTGCCGCAACTTTTGCAAACAAAGATGTTCACGATATCCTCCAAAATGTTTGCAGTAGTAATAAAGCAAGTTCGTGTACGGGTTTTTACAAACTAATCCTTGTTTATTAGAGAGATATGATATCCATGATATGTATAAGTGATTCACTTCAATATAAGTAGTTGCGACTGAAATGTTACGTAAATATTTAATTATTCTGAATCTTTTTAGAAATGTTTCATGCAATATTGACATCACTGTAGTTTAGTTGTCCGATTTCGCCACTAACAAGGAGATGGCCATAGATGTATAGGTCTACATGTATGGAATCGACGAGAATATTTTCAACAAGGTAAACTTCGATGTGAAATGCTACGAAAATATTATAGTATTACCGAAATTTTTCACGAAATATGAATAAATATTTTTTATATCATATATCAAATGAGATTCTACTGGCATTACTTATACAAATATAAATGCTTTGCGATTTCATTAGGTTCTTATTTTGCGCGATACTTTTCTTATGGACCATAAAAATAGTCCCGATACAAAGTTAAGTGCAGCATGTGAAAATTACACAATATAGAATTAAAAGAACTTCACTTTCCGCATTAAACTTTGTGTGAACAAAAAATTTAACGTAAGGATAGACGCAGCTGCACAACATAACATATCGTCGCTTTCGAATACAAGAAGACAACACAGAATCCGGTTGGAAAAGGAGACAACGCAGAATCCGATTAGAGAAGCGAGCAACTCACGAGCTGTTTTTTTTAGTTTAATTTTAAATTGGCATCGCAAGCACAAAACTGTGTCTTAAATTGATTTAAAGTACACTAAATATATTTAAAATTTGAAAATAGTGCATTCATATAGGTTTTTATGATCGTTGAATACTAATCTCTCTCTCTCTCCCTCTCTTGTAAAAGGTTACAAATAAACATTATCTCTCTCTCTCTCTCTTTCTCTGTGTGAGTGTATTTATTAGAGTGAGTGTGATATGAATGATTGGATTGAGTAAATGTTTCTTTTTAATTTTAAATGTTTTGTAAGATAGATATCGACTACTTTGTAATTTTGTTTATTTGTATTTTTAATCTAAGACGCTCTGTGATATTACTTTTAAGGTTCGAGACATATGTTAAGACTGATTTTTGAGACTGATCAAGTTATTATGCCTGTGATATCATAGAAAGACTGAATGCAATTTATTATAAGACTGATAAAGCGTATTATTGTAAAAGTTTATTATTTGAAATGTATTGTTA
>UELU01144145.1:0-11982 GCA_900490025.1 Megastigmus dorsalis | reverse complement strand
CGGAGTACCTCAGCGGTCGCTGTACATTTCCGTGTTATATTAATACGTGCGTATAATATATTTCAACGTGCGTATATTATACATATATATAAATATATACATGGCTACATGCACGTTAATGTGCATTCCATGTTTGTTTATGCAAATTTATATCGAAAAATCACGATTTGCTTACGATGTTCAGGTATAATACAATGTGGGTCTATTTATAGCCCGAGCATGAAATATTATTATGAGCGTATTGGATCGTTTGTCGATCTGCATGTCTGCGATTCATGCATGGGTTATGAATTAGTTATGAACTTTTTAGTCCTTTCATGACAGTTTGGCCTTGTATATAACCAAAATATTATCATTAATAATAATATATACATATGTCTATAATAGTCTTGCGGGACTATTCCTACGATGGTTGCCTATGATAATCTAAATATTGTAATTCTATGGTGTTATTGTTAATCAACATATTCCTTATACTATTTTACCTGAAAAATATTAATATTTGGTTTAATTCTCTACGACTATCGAGGTTGCGCATGCGCGTGATTGAGGATACAATGTGCCTGCGTTATCGGTAATTGGGGCAACTATCGAGAATTGGGTCCCCTGCTTAATTAATATTTAAAACTTTGTTTATTATGTCCAATGTTCATACTTTCGATGTTGTCAATCTCAGATAGGCTGTTGTTCCTTATTCTTTGTTTTCCCCTTTTTATTTTACTTCAATTCAAAATAAGAATGTAGAAAAGAAATGAAAAAATTTATCAATGAACGTATATAGTTTTAACTTTTCTTAATGCGTATTATTAATATAATTAATAGTCAATCGTTTAGCTTACGTTAGTTAATATCTAACTGTTTTTATCGGATAATTACTGTTTCTCCCTGGTAAATCAAACATATTTTGCATCTGATCAAAAAAATGATTGTTAGGAAATTAACGCGTGTGCACATGAAAATTTAATTATTATTTCCATGCTGGCATCATATGCATAGTTATAATGCTATTCATTTTGCCAATGCATCCGTTATTTATTATTATTTACTATTATGTAGCAGCGAGTAATAAATTTACAATCACCAATCACTTGTTGTTTGTTCATCATTTATATTAAATATTATCATGCTAAAATATAAGAGAACTCTTATATTGTTCATCATCATTATTTTCATTCATTATTTTCATCATCGTCTTTGTGGAAGTGGGGAAGGGCGATTTTTCACACAATGGGTCCTTTATTACTTCGTTTATTTCCTATACGTGAGTTATGCTACTTAGCTATGCACATATGCCCACTTTGTTTCTTGATGCCGATAAGCAAAGAATGTGCGGCGTCAGCCCTTAGCTGATGCTGTGGAGCCGAGAGTAGGACCTGCACAAGCCGTCGTCTCAGTGCATCCGTGAGTACGAAGCGCGTTAGTGCTCATTTCATCAAACTTATTACTATTATAAAAGTGATTTTTCCATTTCGTGTGACAATTTACTCCATCTATATACTGCGTCTCCGTGCAATGGATACATCCATGTAAATGTAGACCTTTTCTTTTTTTTTATTCTTATTTATTATATCTATATTTAATAATTTTAGTTTTTATTATAAAATTTTTTTTTTACTTGTTGATTAATCAATCGATTGACTAATCAATTTTAGTAGCAATCATTCATATATTAACGATTTCATATTAATTTTAGTAATATTATTAATTAATTAATTTTATTAATATATATAATTTATTGTAATTTCGGTAATAATCATTTGTACAATAATTTAGCAATTGCACATTAATTTTAATAATAGTATTCATTAATTAATTTCATTAATATATATAATTTATTATGATTACAATAATTTTTCTTTTGTAATTGAAGAATTAATTTGTTTTACCCCTTTTTTTGATAATTTTGAATTAACCTGTCATTTATTATTTTTCTATATTGCAGGTCCGACTCTGTGGGTCGTCTTAGGGAGATCCTAGGGCGGTGGTCCCTCGAGGAGGGTCTCCGGCTGCGCCGCGCAGGGCGTGCGGCCCAGGCCGTACGGCTTTTCGAGATCACCTCCCGCGTGGTGGAGGGTATCCTCCCTGGTGGAGCGGCGGTCCATCTCCCGGCTGTGGTAGCAACAGCCGAAGGGGCTGCTGCTCCCAGTGGTGTCGTGGATGTACCCGCGGCTGATGATGCTGCCTCTGCTGCTCCTGCCGTCCCAAGCTGGGCCTCGGAGTGGGTCCTGTATGAGGGCTCCGACGACGATGCTGAGGATGAAGAGATGTCGTGGGCCGTATCCCACGGCGACAGGGAGGGGACGGACTGGATCTGCCCCCAGGATGCGGAGGAGCCGTCCTGTTACACGGCGTACCCCCCCCCCCCCCCCCCCCCCCGTCTGCCTACGACGTATCGTCCCGCTGTCCGGTGCTGAGGACAAGCCTCAAACGGAGGTCCGAGGGGCAAGTGTGGAGGTGCCGCGGGCCGAAGGTGCAGAGGGACGGTCAGTGGCTCCCGTCCCCCGCATAAGCTCTCGTGTCCGAGCGTTTGGACCACTGCCCCGGGTAGACGACTCGCTGTCGATCCAGGACCTGTTGGTGCTCCGAGGTCGATACGAGGCGAGGGCCGAGGAGCTGCGGTCCAGGGCTGACCGACAGAAAAGGTCTCGCTCCTCGAAGGCCGAGGAGCGGGCGCGCTTCACTTTAGGACTGAAGTGTCACATCGAAAGTGAAATTGGATTTATTATATACAAAACTTATAAACAAAATTATTCTCTTGACATAATTTCAAATTACTCGAAAGAATTAGAGTATAAAACTTTTCACCGATTAAAATTTTTCATCCTTCTATGAGAGATAAAATTATATTGTATTTACATATTTACTCAAAAAATGAAGAGAAATTTGCCTTACCTATATGAAAAGTAGATTCGAATGTATTTTTTTTTTGTTAACTCATTTACAGTGTACATATGTATAAGCGTACTTTTTACAGGCAACTCGCCAGCACTGCGGTAAATGCGATCTTTCTTAGAACGCATTTGAACTTGCTAAAATTGAGAATGCATTTTTATTGACATAAAATAATTTAGTATCAATCATGACATTTGTTAAAAAGGCAATATGGGCACATTAATATTTCATACTCTAATTAAGTCGAGTGAGAAAAAAAAACTGTTTTCCAATAATTTATTATCGCATGATTAAATTTATTAATGCAACTTTATTGACAGAATCTCAAAATGAAGTATCAGTTTAAGACTATATTTTAATGAAACCAGTGCTACTTTAAATTGAAATTATTTATAAACATTATATTTTAGAAGTTCATTTGCATATAAGTTTTAAATGCATAAAGTCTATGTATATAGATGTAGAAATGAAATCCTTTGCCTTAAATAAATAGTTGGTTAAATCGATTAAGTATAGAATAAAATTAAACTGCACCTTCATGCTATAGATACTCAGGTCCAAAATCGTTTTATAATTGAACTAAAACTGACTATTTTCATTACCTAGACACTTGACATTCTTTATATACGATAGTCTTACTATATTAAAAAAGATCATAAAAATCTATTTAATTTGTTTATATCATTTTTTTTCACCTCAGAATCTGACCATTTTCTATTATGCTGTCAAAAAAATTCTTAATTGATGTAATGTACAATTTACGTGAATGGCAGGTTGTATTCACTTTTAGTACACTATCATTTTGCATAGATTGTAGTCATAAATTAGTTTTTTTTCTATTAAAAATGTTGGGATTTTCATCAGCATAATAATGTAAAAGCAAATAAAAGATCAGGCAAAACGACGTGTCCACTATAAAATCATTAGTTTCCAGACTTTAGGTAAAAATTATATTAATTAACTTAGTCTGTTATGTGAACTGTTTTTTTTTGTAAAAAAATACTGATGCCTGAGAAACTGAAGTGATAAAATTTCCAAAACTTGTTTTTAATTATATATTTACTTATGTGCTGACTAAAAAATTTTTTTTTTTACATTGATAAAAATTTGACCATCGATATATATTTTTTGTGATGCTTTTTGTATTTCAGATTCTCATAATAATTTTCTTATAAGCTAATTTTTCTTAAATTTGATTGTAAATACAATAGTGGTACTTTAAATACTAACACCTTACAAAATGTTACATTCTCTATAGTCGTCATTATAACATATGTTAAAATGAAATTAATCTTGACGTGTGCCAGTGCTTATTATTATTGTTATTATCATTATTGTTGCTAAATGTATCAATATTATTATCGATTTGAACTCGTTTTATTCATTACGAGTGTAATACATCTATTCGTGAGTCTATAATATATAAATCATATATTATGCATCGTAAGAATATAAATGAATATTATAAATTGAACGCGTTGCGGCGAGATATCATCCGTGTATATGACCCTCTCGATGAGGCGTCGTATCTTGGTGCTGATGTATCTTACGCGCGCTGGGTTACCTCTGGGTTCTGCCATGTGCTGGCTTAACTTTTGCTTCGGTCTGCTATCATCTGTCCGGCGCTTTCGTTCATTTATCGCGGACTAATTCGTTTCATTGTGAGACGTGCGTCTTTTATATATTAGGTGTTGGTTATTGGGACAATTTCTCTCTGGTAATGGCAACCTTTTTCGGGAGTGAACCTTCCGATTTTGTGAAGGTGCATCGGGACCAATCTTTATTGGAGATCATCAAGCTTATCCGCAATTTCGGGGTTCGGGATGCTCCTTTCTCCGTGCACGTGGTATGTATATATTTGATAGTTACCTATATAAATTTGTGGTGCAATCGTCCGCTAAAATTTTAAAATACGCTTATAGTTTCCTTGAATAAGAAAAACTGCATTTTCTCTTCTATATTTGTTTTACTATTTTTTTTTTATATTTAGTTGTTTTATGTTTCGACTTGTTAATATTAACAGTACATTTCCTAATTTAAAATAAAATATACATGTGTATATTATGTGTTCTAGTATTTTGTATTATAATAAAACATGTCTTAATACTTATGCTAAGTATATTGTATATATATTTATAATGCCACAAAAATTATCTATTTTTAATGACCTTGCACTTAAAGGAACGTAGCAAAATTAAGAGATATATTCACCGCACTTATGATAAAAATAATTTGAATAAAATAATTTAACTACTAATCAATCTTACCCTAAATGCTATACTCAATTACTCTTTCTTTGCAGTATTAATGTACTAAAGCCACATAGCTTCACCATTTTTTTTCTTTAAAAAATTTTTTTTTAATGGTTAAAATGATAATAATTTTTTATTTAATCTAACAAATTAAGTTCGATATAAAAAAAAATTTTTTAGTTTCGACGAGCGATCCCTCCCATGGCAGAGGCTGGTGCGGTTCTGCAAATGAGTATGCTGTTGGGCCGTGTGGAGGTGCAGAAGCTAAGTCTGGAGCCGACCTCCATGTCTGGCCTGTGGGTAAATTTGAAGGCTGAAGAGCATTTCTCGGGCACCGTGGATGCGAAGCTGCACATTATGCAGGTAGTTCCCTCTTTCATGTGATTTATATTGTTTCTATTTATATAAAGGTAATTACTTAAAACTATTATATTTTTTTTTCTTATTCTCTCATTATTCTTTTTAGTGTCCTGTTTCGTCGTCTTTTGATCTTGAGAGTTTCCCTGGAATGGAGGCTGCTTATGAGGAAGTCCTGAGTACCATTACTGCAGGGCGCGTACGTCCTCTCTAAGGCATGAATTTGCCTCGGGTTTCGCCTCTCATCTCTTCGCATCTAGCTGGATTGCCATTGCACGTGGATCCACGTAGGAATGCGGCACTCGGTGATTCCTTTGGAATAAATGAGGCAACGTACTATGTTGGTGGGCACGCTTCGTTTAGCGAGATGCATCCGGAGGATGGATACCTAGATAGTATCAACCTTGTACACTGGGGTCTCGGTGATCATACTGCGAAGCTCTAGCTGTGTGTACATCCCGGGGACTTTTGGCGCTTATGTAGTTACGTCGCTGAGGAGATTGCTAGTATGAGGGAGACTAGCCCCGTTCTAGAGTCCTTGTTCGCTCCAGGGTGTTGCACTCCTTTACATCATAAGAATATTATGATATTCCCGACTCTTTTGCGTCGCTGAGCTGTTCAATATGAAATTGTCGTACAGAGGCCCGGTGATGTGGTATACGTAGGCCCGGCCGTGTATCATCAAGTTGTGAACATCGGAATAAGCTTGGCGGAGGCTGTCAACGTAGGTGGTCCTCTGTGGAACATTTCCGCGAATAAATACATAAACTGCCGGTGCGCGGGAGCCGCGATTTCGTTCATTCCAGCTAATGTTAATGTGGCTGGGGTGATCGAGGAGAAGCCAAGAAGACTTTTTCCTTGCGTAGAGGACGGGTGTCCAAGTTCCTTCACGACGTCAGCTCAACTACTTGATCATGAACGATATCATAAAACTTCCTGTCCGGAGTACGTGTGTCCTCAGTGCCGTCAGGTGTTAAAGTCAAGGGCAAATCTACTAAGACATTTGAGGAAGCGCCATGGAGGTGCTCGTAGATCGCAGACAGCGTGTGATGTTTGCGGTCGTATGATGCTCACTAATAGCATACGTCGACATACGTTAACTCATTCCTAATTGTTGAACTGAATTATGTATATATGTATATAGTTACTGTTGTGTAAGTATTTTAAATAAAGAGAGATTTGTAAAATATTATACTGCTTATGCGTTTCATTTATAATAATTGCAATAATTATTATAATAATTATTAAAATATTTTCATTGAATAACCCGTATATATTAATAATAAATAATTTCAATTTGTTTTTAATTAAACCGACGATTCTTAACTATTATGTTTTATGTACTAAATGCGTTAGACATTCTAAATGCATAAGTGCTGATCGTGAGGAATTCCTGTGAAATTCTTCTGATAAGCGCGACTAGTCTTGACGAGATTTCCGCTGGCCAGTAGCCGTGGTCCAGTGCAGTTTATTCGTTACATCGCGCAGGTACTTTAGTGCGTATTAACGAGGTGCAGAGGCTTTTGTTAATTCCAGCGAAATAAGGTAAGCCCTTATCGACGTGTATTGTATTTTTCTTTCTAATTTTAGTTATGCAGTATTTTAGTCGATCTATTTATTTTATGCGATTGTTAAAAAAATTTATTTGATGCATTTTTTTTTATTTATTTATTTCTGACATTTTTATTTCTTTACTTTAGTTCAATTAAATCGCGATGGATTCGCTTTCCGTCATCCTTCAGCGCCTGCTGATGGGTGGACAATCTGCTCAAGTGGCGGCCTTAGTGAGGGCCTTGATCGTTAGTGCGAGGGATAACCCTCAAGTAGCCGCATGCTTAGATGCGGTGCTGGGGGCTGTCGAGGCCCTTGCAGTTCCTGATTCTGCGGAGTTCGGTGATGGGTCCACCGATAATCAAGCGGCCTCGCCGTCCAGTCCCATGTTCGATATCACTTATTCGAGGAGGGCCTTATCGCCAGTGTCCGTTGAGGGAGACGATGGTAATCCTATCGAGATCACTATAGAGTGTGAGGTGTCCTCCGCGAGTGACGAGGATGCTGAGGACATCGCTGCGGATGGAGCAGGCGTCGCGGAGCATACTTTCTCCATTACGTTTGGTTCTGTAGGGCCCACGGATGAGGAGGTATCGAACTTCATAACTTTACTTAATGGAATCGTGGAGGATGAGCTGCTTAGTCGGCAGGGTGCACCGTCCGAGGCTACACCGTCTTCTCCTTCAGACGAAGGTCCTTCCGCGAGGTTATAAATTACAGGGAGTTAAATAGTCGCTAATTTGTTGCTATTAATTCGGTTTATATTAATTTTAGCGCACCTTTGATTTTTTTGACTTGTAATAAATTTAATTTGTCCTTTATCATTGTGGTTTTTAAATTATTTATGTATATATTCTGATCTTAATTTAATTATATGCAGTTCCTGTTTATTAATATGTAATATTCTTATATTTACGTGATAGCGGCATGGGATGCGAAAAATTAAATCAGATTAATAATAGATAAATCAATAGATTTTATACAAAGTGACCTCGAATGTACGCTCTTATGATACATGTTCCTATATATTTGCGCATGTATATATGTGTATATATGTGTATACATGTGCATATATTCCGAACGGGAGATAGTTTCCCTTGTTTTCTTTCAGCGATAATTATCAATTACTGTGGACCTTAATTTAAAGCAATGCCCCTCTGTCGAGTAATTTTTTTTTGACAAATAATTAAAAGGAAAATTTTATTCGGGAGTCGCGGTGAGAGCCATATAAAATTTTTTGTAGTCTTTCGTTCGACTTTCTCGTCGTCTTGCGTCCACTGGTGTTTTATATTTCTGCGTTTTCGCACTTTTAGGGAGATAACGTAGATAGTCCCGCGCGTGGAAGAGTTATCTGCCTTTCCTTTTACGCGTGAAAAGTGGGATGATTCTACTAGAGAGTGCTAAGCTCTCCTTGATATAAAAACGACGAATCTTGCGACTTCCAGTTCTGCATCGTTCCTCCAGACAGATAGGTTCTGTCCAGCTACTTCTTCTTGGTAAGTAGAACAATTTCTTTTTCTTGATGTGTCTCTCATGTCTTCTTACGTTAATGTATGTTTATTTGTGTTTTTTTTTTCTATTTCTATTCCTCTTTTTTTACTTATCACCCTTTCGGATTATATAGGTGTTGTGCAAGATATTGCTGAAGCATGTCTACGAATCGTAGCAGTCGTCCTGGTGATAGGAGTTCTGGTGACGCTCGGGATAGGCAGAGCTCGAGGAGGGTCCCCTCTCAGCCTGTTGATCCCGAGCACTATGACTGGGATATCCCGTGGTCATCGTGCGCGGATGATCGGCGGCGTAAGCAGACTCGAAGGGCGTCTGACTTTTACCTTCGTCGTCCGGTTCCGTGCGCCTGGGATCCCGTCAGCGGGGCTTATGCGCGCTGCCGACTTTCCGGTGTCCTCATCGTCATGGATGGACAACAGCGACCGAGATTGGCTGGCAGGTGCATGGTCCTGGTCACCTTCGACTCCGTCCGGGGTTGATGGCGAGGAATCGCGCATCCATTCCCGACGCCGTAATCGAGGGCGTGGTCCTTGTCTTGATCAACGTCGTGCAGAACGTCCCGTAGCGGTTGTAGCTCTTAGTGGCTCCGACAAACGACCCGTAAGTAATTTCAATTCCATTTTTACGTTTCTTTCTCTCTTTTTTTTCTTCCGTGGCTGTCATTCGTCGTACTTGATTTTCAGTATCGGTTGTGCCGACGGGGAGTCGCCAAACGTTTGTGGGCGAGCAGTTCCTCTCAGCGGGAGGATGAATCGCTTCGTGAGACGACTGATTACTCTATTGATATAGATGCGAGGATGAGCAGTGTTTCTTCCAGTGCGCGGCGGACTCATACGTTCTCTCGTGAGTGTGCTCGAAGTTCGCGTTTTTGTATTCGGCATTCTTCTGCTTTACCCGGTAGTGAGCAGAGAATAAATTCCGGCCTTGTGGCAGCGTTCTCGAATGACGCGCAAGGATTTTCTCGCGACCTCATGGCTGCGTGCTCGAATGCCGCGCGATGTAATCTTTATGATTCCATGTTGGCGTACATAAATCAAGCGCGGAGTACAAGTTCCGGCCTCATGGCTGCGTTTTCGGATAACGCGCGAGGTTTCGATCGCGACCTCATGGCTGCGTGCTCAGGTGCCGCGCGAGGTAGTACCCGCGACTCCATGGCAGCGTGTTCAGTCAACGCGCGGAGTGACTGTCCCGACCTCATGGCTGCGGGCTCGAGTACCGCGCGAGGTAGTTCATACGATTTTGGGGGTGGACCAGTGGATGCTCCGCGGCACAATCGCGTAACTCCTCCGTGGATATCGGAGTTGATAGAAGACGCTTTGACGTCTAGGGCAAGCGATCTGCCCTTAGTATCGGTACCAAGTGTCTCGATTGCACCTGGATCGGATGATTGTACCGATGCTCTGGATTCGGGAGCTGATATACGGACCGACAATGCGAACCGCTCGAGGGAGGGGATGCTTTCCGAGGACGAATTGCGGCGCTCTCCTTTCGATGGAGATTCGCGCCCCACGTTCGTGGCTTGCCTGGTGTGCTTTGAATTTATGTTAAAGCCTATATATCAATGTTCGAGCGGGCATTCGGTGTGTAGCTTCTGTTAGTCTGATTTGACTCATTGTCCTCTCTGCCAAGGAGCTACTAATAAAGTCCGTAATTTAAGTTTGGAGGAATTAGCGGGAAGTGCGCCGTATCGTTCGCGAGGTTGTTCCGCGCTTATCGTTCCCGATTCGTGGTCGGAACATGTGCAAGCGTGTCCGTACGTTGCCGATTCTCCAACAGGAGGAGCGGATATGCAATCAGAGGGTCCCTCCGGTGAAGGATCCTTTTCGCGGGAGGCTGAGGGCCTTACTAGTTTCGGCTTATATTAAGGTGCGATGCGATACGAGTGGATCGCTATTTTATTTTACCCTCCCTTTTTACTTTTTTTTTTCTTTTTATACTTTTCAACACTCTTTTTTTTTGGTAATTGTTATTAATTATTTTTTTTACTTACAGGCTCCTGAAACCCGGCGGGGTCCCGTTTCTCGACATGTCGTCGGACTGGAGGAGGCGACTTCGTCGCAATTGGAAGCCGTGACGGTGAATCTCAGCCGTCAATTAGACCTGGACGATGTCAATGGAAATTCTGACGATGCTCCATCGGTCGTTGGTGGTTCCTTGACGAACCTGTTCGAACTTTCGGAGGATGTTCCGGAAAATGTTCTAGTCGCTGGTCCAGATGAGGGCGAAGTGCTGCAAGCGGGATGTGTCACGCCTACAGCTGCATTTGGTGCAATGGAATTGCCGTCTTTTGTTCAGCCTGAGACAGAGCTGGGCTGTGCAACCGTTGTTGCCTTAATTCCAGAGGTGGAATTTGCATCTCCAATATGCGTATAAGTGAGTAAAATAGACAATTTCCTGCAGGTGTGTCAGGAATTTCGGTGACTCTGTATATACGTAGTAGCGCTGCACGCTGCCTCCGTATGCTGTTGGAGCCTGTGAAGGGCCGATACGTTCTTCTTGCGCTTTTGGAGAGACAGTTGCGCTATTTTCTGTCGGCAAATCTTCGTAGTCCCAAGATAAATTTCCGTCTTCCGAGGTGCTATCGGCTGGCAAGGGCACATCGGCCAGGTCGTTATTAGCGCTGCGAGTTTCTGGCGGATCTCGCTCTTCTGAATGCATTATTACGTCGTCACTGACGAGTGACGTAAGTTCCATGTTCGAGATGAAGTCCGGTGGTATTGGATTTCTCGCGTTCGGCTTGGAGTGTGACGAGTCATTCAGTGGTTCTTTAGGTGGTGTTATATCTTTTTCTATGTGCTCGGACGTATTTTCGTCTGCTTTGTGCGATTTTTCGTTATCTAATTCCCATATATTAATGCACAAGCCTGATTTTCCATCATTCTCTTGTCCCTCTATATCGACTGCGAGCCGTAGTCTAGTATTTTGCGGTATAATAGGAAATTGTTGTTGCAATATTCGAAATGTCCCTTCATTGGATTCCATTACGGGAGGTGTAATTAATACAGGATTTTCGACTGTTGGTTCTTTTACTTCGCATGATATTAAATTTGTCTCGCCCATAATATTGGGCGATTCCCTTTTATCCTGATGTTGTATTAAGACGGATTTTCCGCTGGCTCGAATTGAGGAAAATGGTTCAGACCAGTCTTTGAGGCTGTTATCGTCATCTTCCTCAGAACTGTTTGATGGTGTTTCTTTAAATAGAGGCGATTTTCTCCTTAGTGTTTGATTACGAGTAGGAGCCGTGCGTATTCGGCCAGGAATTTCTTCGATATCGCTTCGCGGTGTACTGGTCGCTTGAATATCACCGCAAATATTTTTGTACTTGCGCATATATGGTAATTTTTCTTCTGCTTTAGCTTGGCTTAGTATAGGTGATTTATCCTGGCTGTTGTCTCCTGAAATTGCTTCGCATATGGGG
>UELU01144144.1:0-11805 GCA_900490025.1 Megastigmus dorsalis | reverse complement strand
TTTTTCAACTCCGGTTGGTCATTTTCAATTTGTACGCATGCCTTTTGGACTCAGAAACGCACCATCTACTTTTCAAGAACAAGCAAATTTTATAACAAAGCAAAGACCGGAAATTTTCGCGTACATTGACGATTTAATTTTGTTCGCTAAAAATCTCGACGGTCTCGACGCGAATTTCCTTCGCCTTACTGCTAGACTACGCGAAACCAATATGAAACTTAACCCAGCTAAATGCCAATTTTATAAGGAATCTGTAATTTTTCTGGGACACGAAATTTCTTCCGATGGTCTTAGACCTGATCCCAAAAAGATCGAGGCAGTAGCTTCGTTCCCGCGCCCGAAAACGCAAAAGAATGTCAAACAATTCTTAGGCTTATGCGGTTATTACAGGCGATTTATTCCTGATTTTTCGAAACGTACAAAGCCGATGACTAATTTGTTAAAGAAAAAGGTTGAATTTATTTGGGAAGAGGCTCATGACGAATCTTTTAAATACCTTGTAAATTGTTTAGTTTGAAAACCAATTTTACAACATCCTGACTTTTCGCAGCCATTTTACGTGACGACTGATGCATCCAACTTTGCCATAGGCGGGGTACTATCTCAAAAGAAGGAAAGGGCCGATCTACCGGTATCCTACGCAAGTAGATTACTAACCGCGCCAGAGATTCGGCTATAACAATGGGAAAGTATATCTGAAAATCGATGATGTACTCGTAACTCGGATTTTTATTGATCCCAAAACTGAATAATATTGTTTATTAAGTAACAAACAAACGCGTATATCTCGCATACAATTATAAGCGGAGGTGAAGAACGCTCGACGCGAAATCCGTCTTTTCATAGCTCTCCTCTCATCACACAGACGCACTAACGCTTCTCCTATACTATTGACGTTCGCAGAAGCGGGAGATAAACTTTTATTCCAACAAAGTGTATGTATTAAATACATAATTTATAAATTAATAGTGCATCTGATGAGTAAGAGTACAGAACTAATAATTTAAAAAATTTAATTCAGTTCACAGATCGCGTATATCTTTATCACATTTCCAGTACTTTATTTAATACAAATGTGTGTAAAATTTAGTTTACATTATATATGTATTTATAGTAATATTATGTAAACTAAATCGCAAATAACGAACTTCATGGCGTAAATCCGCTTTTAAGTCACGCCACGGATAGGCGTTACAGCGAACGCTAGTCAGTACTATAAAGTATTGTACGATACTTGTGGCCAAAGCACGACATTTAGCCTTGGCTACACGTTTCCTGCTGGAATTCCAGGTGGATTCTACTGGAATCCAGGTGGATTCCACTGGAAATCCAGGCTGGAATTCCAGGCGAATCCAGGTGGATAACCAGGTCCTGGATTTTTGCAACTAATTACTAAACATTCAATTTCTCGTAGATTCGGTGACTTTATTAGGTGTTACCATGCGGATGATAACACCCAAAGTGGGTAACTAAGCTTCAATATTCGATTATACTTTATACCGATATCGACAATATTTTTTTGGGTTTTTCAAATTTAGTAAAAATACAAAAAATTCGAATATTGAAGCTTTATTACCCACTTTGAGTGTTGTCATCCGCATGGTAACACCTAATAAGGTCACCCAATCTACGTGAAATTGAATGTTTAGTAATTAGTTGCCAAAATCCAGGACCTGGATATCCACCTGGATTCGCCTGGAATTCCAGCTGGATTTTTTCAACAGGGCGTCGTGCCATAAAGTACCACTTACCGTACTTGTATCGTATTATACTATTATCTATTTCGGAATTTTCCGTTAACCAGTAAACTAATTTTTAACTATAGATTGCTGTTCTTAAATTTAAAAAAATACTTTTTGTTATTATTTTAACTCAAATATGCATTATAAAATAATACTAAATAACTTTTTAGACAGAGAGAAAATTTATAGTCGACAGTATTCAGCACCAATTTTAAAACGGAAGAGTTCAAGATTTGGATTGGGACAGCTGATTGGCTATACTATACCAAATAATAGTATTACAGGTACTAAAATCAACCATTATAATATTATGATGTAAACATAAGTTGTAAAATTTTATGTGGAAAAGATCGCTTGCTTAAAAGATGTAATTTTATATCGAAATATTATATTGTAGAATTAGTGCAGAAAAACGCTGCTCCTTGTAAAGTTTGAAACAGGAGTGAATAAGCATATTTTCTGTGCGTGCTATACAAAATATTTCTTTTTTTCTAAAAAATGCATCGCTATTGAATTTTTTCTTCGCGTCCATTTTCCGTGGAAAAATCGAGAAAATTTAACGAAAGTTTTATCGCGCGATTATATTAAAATCGAATTATTTTTAGTACTCTGAGAGATCGTGCGGAAAAAAAAATTTTCTGACTTGATCCCAAGAGTGTCTGAATTTTTTTTAGATTTTTTGGCCTACGATAAGAGCTGTGGCACCATACACATGGCAAAAATGAGTATTTTTAGCATTTTCCCTATTTTTAAGCTATTGTCACGTACGCGACTTGGCTGCTAAGTTTTCACGCGCAGCCAGCGCCTACTTGATACCTGCCCTCCGCCGAATTGGACTCTCGCGCGAGATAACGAACGCGAGATCGAGGAACGTGACTCGAGGAGTCTGGGAGACACCGCAACGCGACCCACAACTCTCTCGCGAATCAACTAACTAAATATACGAATTATATCAACACCAGTTTTATTATCTAACCTCCCGATAACCAGCCCCGAGCCGAGCATCCCCACGTAACAATTGGTGCTAAGTGTGCGGTGTTCGAGAGGCAAGCGCACGGAGCGCATGGTTATCTCGGCAATTAATTTATTAAATTTTTTCACTTTCGTTTCATCAAATCAAAATTCATAGAGGTGTTTTTCGGAAATTTTTTTAAAGTAACTTTAAATTGACGCGAGAATCAGTGTGCGCGAGACGAAAGTGCGGTGATTGATTCGTGCAGCAGCAATTTTACAGCGGGCAAGGTACCCCGCAGAATCAATGGAAACCAGAGGACAGGAAGGAAGGAAGGACAGGAAGGATGATCAAGGGCATTGCAATCCTATCAGCGATCCTCGCAGTCTAAATAGCAACGCTAAGGTCGGATAAATTTTTCTTGCCTTCAATATAGATCAAGTACGTTCCCGTGGGTTTATCGGGTCCGAGGGAGGTTTATCCAGCTCCCCCGTGTTAACATAGGAAACGCGGGTAAGCAAGAAAAAACAACAAAATTAATTAAGATAAAGCAAAAAGAAAAATGCCTTTCAAAGGACTTTTTTCGCGGTCGAAAAGCGACAAATTTTTAAGTGCGAAGCGCGAGAAAGCGAGGGACCGCGCACGTTCCCTCTCGCCAGAAATTACCGACAAGAGTGAGGAAATACACTCAGAGGAGTACACATATTGCGAACACACAAATGAAAACACAGATGAACATACACGATTTTTAAACAAGTACGACGAGAAAACGAGAGCAGCGATTCGGGAGGGTATTTATAATTACAATAAGTTCCGCCGCGACCATTCAGAGGAAGACATATATGAATCGATAGAAAAAGGAAGAAGTACACATAGAATATCGCGCCGTGGAGAAGAAGTGCAAAATAATAACGAAAAAAATAGGAGAACAGCCGAGCTCAATCGGGCCTCGAGAACGGCGGCGCTTATGCAAGGGAAACAGGCGGCGACTTGAAAGGAGAGCCAGCATCAAATACAGAGAGGTTTCTGCTAGAAAGCAACGCAGAAACCACGCACTTCGACATGAATATGGCGGTGAATACGAGAAGCGCGACGGAAATTGCAAACAGGCACTCGACTAATGTGCCAAATAACACGCCTTTCTTGGACCTGCTACTGCAAGCGCAACCCCTAGGATGTACGCTGACACCGAACGCGCAACTCCCAGACCAGAGACTACAACAAACAGAGCAGGCATATTTCGGCTCCCCGCCAGCGTCGGCACCTCCGCTATGCACAGAGCCGCACAGCCGGAGGCAACCATCTGCGCAGGTAGCCTAGCCGCAAGAACAGGCACTCTAACACCAGCACCGGCGGCGTTGCAGCAATTCGCTTAAACGGCACCACAGCCGCAAGTGAACCAACAAGTTCACTATCAGGTGATCCCGGTTGCACTTTACCAGGCAGTAAATCATATCCCGGAATTTGATGGAACTCCAGACAAGTTCCCGCTGTTCAGCGCAGTCGTACGAGACACGCTTGAAACGTTTGGCCCGGCAAACGAAAAGCGCATCATATATGCGCTTGGAAATAAATTAAAGGGGCGCGCGGCCGTCGGCTACACAGCGCGGCTAGCGCAATACACGTCAGTAGAGAGACTACTAAGCGATCTCTATACTCAATACAACAGAGCGAACATGGCGGAGGAAACAATGTCTCAAATAAAAGAAGTAAGGCAGAGACAAGAAGAATCGGCCGGAGATTACGGCTTAAGAGTGGAAAACTTATTGAACAGGGTGCTGACAATATACGAGTCAGCATCAGGATTAATCGAGGGGGAAATGCAAATCCGCAAGTTATGCGCGGAGAGGGATGGCTTACAGTATTTCTTGTTTGAACTCTCAGATAGACTGGAGCAGAGAGTCAGGTGCGAAAGGCCGACCTCGCTGAGTGAAGCGGCGGCGATTGCAATAGATTTCTAGTGCAAACAGCCGAACCAGCCGCGCTCATCAGAACGAGAGTACCGAGCGGAGAGAGACTCGGAAAGAAGAGGCAGAAACGAAACACTGCGCAAACAGATTGGCAACGAGAGTGCGCCCTTTTCATGTGGCTATTGCAGAATGGATAACCACAACGAAGCGAACTGCTTCAGAAAAAATAACATGCAAAAAAAATGTAGTTATTGCGGAATTGTAAACCATGACTCAAAAGAATGCCGAACGTTGCAGAATGACGTAAATTCAGGCAGATGGCAGGCGAACAGAGGCCGCAACGGAGGGAATGGCACGAGCCAGAATTTTATGAACAATAATAACATCAATAAATATCGGAGGAATTTTAAAAATGACAGATTCCAGGGCTACGACAACAGGAATCAAAATTATTGAGACAGAAACAGAGACACAAATTATAATAATAATAGCAGGGGGACAGGATACAATCAAAACTATACAAATAGAAATCCTAGAAATAAAGCTGGAAACAGGCAAAGCGGAAATAAAACTGCTCAATACTGCATGTGAAATGCACCTGGTCCCCGATAACTTCCCAATAGAAGCGGAAGGCATTATCGGATGGGACATGATGAACCGATTAAAAGGTCGGATAAATGCAAAGGAGGAGATAATTTTAAACGAAGTAAAAGTCCCCCTAGAGAGGGAGGAGCGCTTCGAAATACCCCCCAGGATGCGAAAAACTTCATACATCTACACCTGGAGAACCTACACTACACGCCACTATTTGAGAGACACTCGGCAGATAATCGACGCAGGGATACAGAGGAAAGTCGGCATGAAGAAAGCAATCATCAAAAGAAAAAAAAAGCGAAGTGATACAAACACTTCCAGTGGCGCGCGAGCAGGTAGCGAGAACATCAGCGCGGAGCAATGTTCAAACGAAGCACATACTCCACCCGGCCATGACACAGCCTTGCCAAGCGACGAGAGCATAGCGCGAACAGAGAGTGTCAGAGAGGGTGAGGTAAGGAGAGCGCAATCGACCACGTCACTCGACAACGCAATGATCGTGCAGGAAAGCACGTCTAACGGCTGTGCCGAAAATATTAACAATCCAATTAACGAAATTAAAGGACTCGAGCGCTACCGTGTTCGAAACGCACGGCCACCGCGAGAAAAGCCGCCCTGGGCAGCAAATGACGATGAAGGATCACCACCATTCTCAAAGCTAATAAAGATCAAATGCCACCTACGGTCAAAACCCTGGTAGCTATAAACCAAGTTCAAGCGAAGTACAGGTCGAAATTTTACTACGACAGGAAGCTCAACACTAAACATTTCCGCACAGGTGAAATGGTTTATGTGTTGAAAGAGCCGCAAAAAGTAAAACACCAGGTAGAATACGAGGGGCCATACGAAATAATAGACATCGACTACAAGAAGCACAATATAAAGCAACAAAAAGACGGCATAATAAAAATCAGACACGTGGACAAGATCAAGAGAGCAGCAATGCTCCTAGAGCCGCTAAATGAAGACAGCAACGAATAAAAAAAAAAGATATAAAGAAGATAAAAAGAAAGAAAACAGTTCTTTTTCTTTTACCGCGGCCCTTGGGCGCACAAAAAATTGAAAAAAAAAAATCACAACAGATTACAGTAAGAGGGGAAAGCACTTTTACTCGAAGCCTCTCTCGCAAAAACTGCAAACCCAGTATGTCGGCAGACGGACATTCTAAATTCTAATTTTAAAATTATTTATTCGCATTAATAACTTTTATCTGGGGAAAATCAAACCCATCTATATTATAATATAAACTTCGACGCCGCAGACAGCGCAAAATACCGATATAGGTGGGCAGAACTCGTGTACATATATCAGGTAAAAGAAACACCCCCCCCCCCCCCATCCCAGTACATATGGAAAACGCAGAAAAGCAAAGACGGCAAATGTACAGCCCGAAACAAAAAGGAGCAGATACGCGTCAATGCACGTCCAAGAGGCATTTTGGTCCGGAGTATTAAAATTATGAGGGAACACATGTTCCACACAGAGTCGGAGACTCAGGTAGCAATCTTAACCTATCAAAGGTACGAGTAATAAACCGAAACTCCAAAGAGAAAAACAAAAGAGAGAGAGGATATAAACGTTTCCTATGGAATCCTTTTTTTCCCAAAAAACCCTAGCAAAAGCGGATTCGAAGCGATTTAAGATTAAGTATAGGCGCGAAAAATGAAATAAAGACGGAGGGACATAGCGGGTGCAGCAGAGAAAAAAAAGAGAGGGGGGACGGCAATAAAAGTAGCGAAATCAAAAAGGTATGCAAAAAAAAAAAGAAAAGAGAGAAGGCGAAGCATTCAAAAATAGGTAGATACAAGACGAAACACCAGTCTGAAGAGGAGAAGAAGAATATATATATATATATATACACTGAGGCCAGTATATAAAAAAAGGATTGCGATAAGGAGACAGAATGAAGACATAGCGGTACGGAAGAGAAAACACCGATGAGCGCTCAGAAACATAAGCAAGCAGTCAGAGCGACAGAAAGTGCGCACAAGTTCTAGCATCAACCGGGAAGGACCATGAGAGTAAAAAAAAATGGATTTTCAAAAAAAGGAGGAAGGAAAAAAGATCATTTACAGAATTCGAACAAAAAGAGAAAGTCAAAAAATAAAGACGAGAAAAGTGTTTGACAATAAAGTCGAAAATAAAAAGAAAAATTTTTTTTGTTGCTAAAAAAGTTAAAATAAAGGGGGAATTTTTTTTTTTGGAAATAAAGTCACAAATAAAGAGAAAAATGTTGTTGATAATAAAGTCAAAACACAAAAGAAACTGCGATAATGAAGTCAAAAAGATAAAGAGAAAGAAATTATTTTAGTAATGAAGCAATAAGAAAGAAAGAAAGGGAGCGAGAACCGAATAGAACACATGAATGAAAAGAGAGAAAGGGAACTGAGAATACGCGCGCACAGTCCTATGTAGCGAAGAAACATAGGATTAGACTTATAGGGTAGATAGAGATAGGGTCAGTCAGTCCTCTGGAGGAGGGAAAAGGCCAACGAGGGCGTCGGCCACGCGGTTGCTGCGTTCCCACGCGCAGCCAGCGCCTACTTGATACCTGCCCTCCGCCAAATTGGACTCTCGCGCGAGATAAGCGGGATCGTCTGAGACGATCCTGCTGACTCGCGTGAGAAGATCCAACCTCCCTCCAGGTGGACGGACTTGGGAAACCGAGTCTAGCTCGAGCCACGAGGAACGCGACTCGAGGAGTCTGGGAGACACCGCGACTCGACCCACATCTCTCTCGCGAACCAACTAACTAAATATACGAATTATGTCAACGCCTGTTTTATTATCTAACCTCCCGATAACCAGCCCCGAGCCGAGAATCCCCACGTAAAACTACACATTGAGATGATATTATTCAAGTGTAGAGGAGTACTTAACGAAGATATAATGCTAAGATTCTATTTTAAAAGAGGTAAGTTTTTCATTTATAGCTGAATTGATAATAAAGCGATTCAAAGATCATTGATGAAAATGTTACTTCTTTTTTGATTAATTATTTTTAATCTGTAACTGTAATAAAGTATTCAGAGTTCCCATGCTCACATAAATAAAAATGCAACTAAAAAGTTAATTATTAAATAAAAAGAAATAGGTTGTTAACCCTAAAATCTGCAATTATTTCAAAATTAATTTTTTTAATATATTTGGAGCTACGATGTAGACGTTCACTAAATAATCTCAATATTTATGGAGATTTTCTTCACATAATCCTTAGCAGAAGAAATATTTTAATAGAAAGAGAAAATTATATTTTGATAAACAGGTTATAAATAACCTGAAAAAGCGATAAAGAAAAAATGTTAGAAAAATTAACAAAACTAAAGCAAGAAGCCGGTGACTGTTAGAGACTTGTGGATGAAAATGAGAAAGTCTGGCTGTTCTTTTACAAGAGGAAGTTATTTTTCAAGCGTATACATGATAAGTAATATTGGCCTAATTACAAATTAATCTAATTAATTTATTGACTTAAAGAATGCATTAATAGCTGATTTAGGAGTTTTTTTGTTATAAAATGGATTTTGACAAGGAAATCACTTCTCGCACAATTCTGAAACCATATCAGCTATATTTCAGGACATATAAGACTACATTAAGGAGTATTCGCTGTTACGGCATGCTTAATATATTATATATATTCAGTTGCCATCATGGCGTCGGGAGGTAAGGAACTGTCCGACGTCTCTCTTAATAAACATTACAAGTGCCATCCTAACGTAAAAGTAGGAGCAGTAGTTTGTATCGTGTGTGGAAACTTTTTTCATACAAGTGAGTTTGTTGCAAAATATAATGCAGGGAGCCCGGTAAAACTCCTAAGTAACACTTTTGTTATATGCCATGACCATCCAAACTTTGCGCTAACCTCTAACCTGCCATATGGAGTGCTAAATACTGCCGCGTGTGAATTTATAGCACAATTAAAAAGTGAAAATCGAGAGTTGATTAAAAAATAAATACTTAACGAAATAGTACACGAAAAAAATGTAGATAATAATTTAGATAAAACAGTCTGTGATGACTATAGTGAAATAGAAGCATTGAAAATATAAAATAATTTACTGAAACAGTTATACAACCCTATTGGAAATATAAAGGGTACTGAAATGTACAGAAATGTACGGAAGCGCATATAATCGTATAGAAACGTACAGAGACGTTCCGTTCGGTTCTGTACATCTCGAATTTGGATACTTTGTACGTTTCCGTACGTCTACGTAAGTCTACGTAAGTCTACGTACGTCTATGTAGGTCTACATATCCCTCTTGAAAATAATGACGTCATTTAGCGCGTCACAAATTGGAACAAAAAGTGACGTTAATTTTCTTTTTTTGAAAAAAGAAGGAAACATCGTTCAAAGATAATGTTATTTTTTTAAAGCTAACACGTCATTTCTTTGAAAAATAACGTTATTGGAATATTGCAATAGTCACTTATATTTAACCTATACTTAATAGAATCGCATTATGTATTATATTATATATCGCATAACGCTTCACAAATTAATCGCAATTAAATTAAACGCTTAAAAAAATTTTCCCCGACCTGCGGGGTACCACGCATGTACCTTAACCACTCTGCTATCGCACGCGTTTATAATATTATTTTGATTTTGTCCAAAAAGTATATATTTAAGTTAAGCTTTATAAAGTATGATTATTCTGAAAATTAATTTTCGATTATTGTATAATAATTTAAATATTAAAATATTCGAGATTTTTCATTTATGAAAAAGAAAAATTCTAAGATTTATTATAGATATTGATATAAGATAATAGTAGAAATTTTTATCTTATTATCTATTATAGATTTAACTATACGGAATATATATTGATCATAAAAAATAATTTTTTATAATATTTCAGTTACTTAGGCTTTGAACTTTTTTATTTATCTTATTAATTATTTAAATAAAAAATTTATATTTAAATAATTTATTAAAAGGTGGCGTTTGGAGTAACATAGAGAATCGTTGTAATAGGTTTTTCCAAATTATTTTTTTACGAATTGTTAAAATAATTGTGGTTTAAGCAATTAATTGAAATAAACTAAAGCAAAAAAGTAAATATAATATTTAATTATGCAATAATTTAGTACCGAGATTCGGCTTGTTTGCCGTAGTACTAAATAAAGAATATATTTATAATTTTTTTTATAATTAAAGAATTATACCATTTTTTCAAAAAAATTTTCAAAAGACTGCATAAAGTATACTTTATACATACTATGATTATTTATAATACTCTGAGATACCTTCTATTTTGTCACTAAAAAAAAATTATTTGAAAAGAATACTTTGTTATTAGTATTTGAATACTGTAATTATTAAGTCAATGTGGACATAAAAGCATTCTTAAAGAACTCTTTTTTCGAAAAGTGTGCTCATTGGGTAAGTTGTAAAGATATTTATTGTTTTCAAATAATTATTTTCCTATAATAACACAGTATAATACATAAATAATATATAAACATTTTTAAATTAACTTTTCTCAAATCTGATTAAGGTATTGAAGGAGTTTATGAAACGTACAGAAACGCACAAAAACGTACAGAAACGTAACTAAATATACTACACTTAAGTATCGGTACCTTTCTGTACATCTGTGTACATTTGCATACGTTTCCGTACTATTTTGTACGTTTTAGTATATTTTCTAAATTAACTCTTTTCGAATCTGATTGGAATAGATAAAATTATTGAAAATGAAAGTGAAATAGAGGACGATATCAATGAAAGAAACTTTAGTAATAGTGATGATAAGTGTAAAGTGATCCATGCACATTCCAATCCAAAATCAAAGTTCATCTAATATATACAAGCATATTCGAGAAAACAGAAACAGGCTATTTGTGGGATATCAAAACTGTAGAGTTTTTGATATTATAAATACAAATCCATGTTGAAACTGTTCAAGATTTGACAGTGGCAACAAGTGTCGCAATCAAGTCACATGCTCGAAATGTGCAGTTTCTCAATGTAAATCAGAAACATTTAAATGTCCGAACTGTGAATTTAATAATAATAAATACAAAACAAACTACAATGCAAATAACTCAGCACTTGATAGTGAACAATGTACCATTTTAAAAACGAAAATTAAAAAATACGTTGAAGCTACAAACTATCCAATTGAACCAACATATCAACGGTACTTCGGTAAGGTAGAGACCATCCACCCGAGACAAGAGGTAAGCTATTTTGAGCGCAATGTTGTTAACAGACAAAGAATATCAAGACATATCGGATCTACAATATCACCAAAATACGTATCGCCAAGAATAAAAAATATAAACTAATATGGAAAATGAATTTCAAGAAGAATTTCTCAACAATGAAATAAATGTTGACAACCTTTTTAGACTAAACAATCATGTAAATAATGATAAAGAATACATTTTATGCATAAATATTAGAAGTCTAAATGCAAATTATAATAAATTGTTAGTATTTTCAAATAATCTAGAAGTAAAACCAAATATTTGTTGTACTGAAACTTGGAATCTAAAACATCACGAATTTTTCAATATTCCTAAATATAAGATGTATTATAACAATAGCAAAATTAATAAATCAGATGGAGTAGCAGTATACATTATCGAGGTCTTAAC
>UELU01144142.1:36304-69687 GCA_900490025.1 Megastigmus dorsalis | reverse complement strand
CTCTCTCTCTCTGCCTTTCTTGCACTCATGCATGCACAGATACTTTGCAGTTCACTCTCTCTCCTATCCTTTGAGTGTCGCTAGTGTGTGCGTGTGTGTGTGTGTGTGTGTGTGTGTGTATGTGAGAAAGAGAGAGAAATAGCCCATTTGCCGTTGGGATCCGCTCACGAGCCAGAGTCTGGGGAAATTGGTACGGCGCGAACTATACGTTCTATCGCCACGATTCCTATACGACTTCTCCGAGACCCTTATATCCTTTATCCTGTGCTTCGTTCAGTTGCTCGGAGGAAAGTCGATGTCTCCGAGAAAGGCTTCGGTCGCTCTTAAGGAAAGTTCGACATCAGTGATTGTTCGTGAGCGAAGAGAGGAATTGGAGAGCGAAGAATTTATGTTTGGACAGTAAGTTTTTCCAAACGGCTTTTTGTTGCACGAATCAATCTCATTCTATTATATAGGATCTGCTCTGATAATCGCTATATATACATTTTCTTGCCTTGCCATATCCTCGAACGGACTATTTATTAATTTAAAACCCATTTTAAATGTTTTACCTATCTTTATAGGTTGTTTAAGAAAATTTGGATTTGAAGGTTTTTTTGCGAAATCAATTCGGAGAATTTGTAACAAGAAAAATTCTGAAAAATTCGTCTGGCGAATTCGTATGTACACCGCCTAAAATTCCATCGTTAACCCATTAAGGACGGGACGAGCACTTTTTTCATACTATTTTCAACAACTTTATTTATTTTGATATCGGTCCTATAAAAAATTGAGATTAGTCATTTCTGATGTAAAATTGTCTGAACTTTCGATCTATGTCGTCAGAATTGTAAGAAAATGCATAGTAATAAAGTTATAATTATTTATTTAACAAAAAACAACAAATTACGAGTGAATTTTTTTTTTCATTTAGTATTCTTGCATCGAAATCGTCAGTAGAATCGTCGAAATTTTTCGATGCAATCTAATCTAATTTAATAGGACCGATACCAAAGTAAATAAAACTGTTGAAAATAATATGAAAAAAGTGTCCGTCCCGTTCTTAATGGGTTAACCAAAGAAGAATATTTTTCATGATTGTATTGTACTACAAACTTGCAACTGTAAATAACTTCTAATATTTTTTGGAGTATCATAGATATTCATGTAAGTACAGGAATAGCGATGATGAATATAAAGTAAACAACTTAATGAGTACGATGCTGAAATTCTACTGGATCGGAATTTTGAAAATGACGCAATATTGCAAATCTTTTATAATATAATTTAACAGATCCCCGAATTAAGCAAAGTAAATATAAATGGCAGTGCAAGGACTCCTCTAATTCATGGAATTCGCGTTTGGGAGCAAATGCAGTATTAATGCACTAGCTGGTATTATATTTGCGCTATATATGAGCTCAGAGCTGATCGAAGCAGGAGTATAGACAAAGAGAGAGAGAGAGAGAGAGAGAGAGAGGGGGGGGGAGAAAGAGAGGATAAAGAGTAAAAAGAGGATTACAATCGAGGCGTGTAAGCATCGGCGGAAGTAAGAATCGGAGAAGAGGCCGAGCTGCGCTGTGCAGCCTCTCTCTCTTTGTTTCTTGCGCGCCCTACGGGTAATAAATCGGCGGTTCCGCCAGTGCCCCCAGGGAACGAACTGACGAAAATATAGCGGCGGCCCGCAAACTAGGAATTGTTAGTTACTGCTCCTGGCATGAAATATACGAAAGAGAAAGAGAGAGAAAGGTGTGTAGGGTATATACATATAGAGTGAAAGAGAGAGAGAGAGAGAGAGAGAGAGAGAGAGAGAGAGAAAGAGAGAGCAAAGAGAGAGCAAAGAGAGTGGGTGGGATAGTAGTAAGCCGGAGGATGTGCCTCGCGAATTCTATTCTCCGGTGGCGGGTATAGCAGGCCGCGGTGGCTCCGCGCGCATGGACCAAGAGCGCAAAATCCTAGCCGCAAATCGCTTTGCTCTAAATGGTCTCAGGAGGGACCCGGTGCACTACTTCCGCCACTGCCGCTGCTGCTGCTACTACTGCTGCTTCTGCTGCTGCTGCTTCTGCTGCTGCTGCTGCTGCTGCTGCTGCTGTTTTGTGGAATATAGAATTAAAATGGTTCTCCCGCACGCGCAGGCTCGCGTCAACCTAACTCTCCCTCGCGTCGCGTTCCCCCGTTGTTCCACTGGACGATCTCGGCCAGTTCTCGCTCTGGCTGGCCTCGCTTTCACGTTGAAGAAACGAAGGAAAATGTTGGCCCTCGCCCACACACGCACGCACAGACACCCACACAACAGATTTGCTTTAATTCAGGGGCGCGCGCGGTTGGAACGTGTGTGCGCGCTGATTTATGCGAGCCAAGCCGAGCCGAGCGAGAGAGTATGCCTTTGCGAATAGTTATTCGGTCTCTCGGTGCAAGAAGCTTTTGTGCGATGATGCAGAGCGCGCGCATCCTCTATTGGGATTTTTTAAAAGAATTAAATTCGACGCGAGCGGATGGGCTCTTCCCTTGCGCAACGGAGATTTGTCGCTTGAGATGCAGCGAATTCCCATTTTTTTTTTAAAAAAGGGAATCCGCGTGTACGAAGCTGTAGTCATTTCGCAAAGTGGGTCGCTGGTAAAAAATTAAGCCATTCCGGATTTGAGGATGCGCAACGGTGCCGTACTTGGAAACTTTTTTTCATCAACATTGAACAATAACAATCTGCTCGGATTAATTTGTGCCAACAGCCAATCTAGTAATATGTTCGAATTGACAAAGACTTGAGTTAAAGTTAATCATAAAAAAATTGTCGTATTCTTTTACAAGTCGCATTCCCCTGCTTTATTATTCCCGCTAGCTCTAAAAGCTGAATATTTATCACCACTAATAAAGCCATGTTCTATCCATAAATGCATCAATGGCTTTGTACGTGCACTCAGCCGATAGGAATACTCACAAAAAGACGCCAATGCGAATGGATTTGTCAGTGTACGTGTGTGTGTGTGTGTATTTGTGCACGCGGCTGCGCTTATACACTTGTGTGTGCGTGAGGGTATTATGCATGCATGCCCGATAGAAAGTCGACGGGGGAAGAGCGCGGTGAATATGTCCCGGCACATGAAAAGCACTAATTTGCCTTTCGCATTTTGCCCGGTTGATTAATTTCATTTTTATACAGAAAAATGAATGCACCTCTCGCACAAGCCAAAAGAGAGAGAGAGAGAGTGTTGACCGTCCCGTGCGGACAAACGTAAAAAAGCGTTCGCCGCAGAAAGCGCAATAACGAATACTGATAATCGTCAATTCTATCACTGCCTGAGCGCACGCGCGAGACCGAATATTCTCATTAAATCTTTTTTAACGGCCCATTTACTTGTGTGTTGCGCGCTTATATACAACAAGAGGGAGAGATTTATTTTTTTTTTTCCAATGAGCAAAATCCAAAGAACAAATATGCAGTCTTATTATATATAAATTGAATGGTTTACGTTGAAGCGCTTACTTACATATTGAATTTTTTATATGCAAGTATATTCACTTGATTAACTGAAAAATCTATATGGTTATTGGTACGCAACTGTAATAGAATATCAGTATTAAATATCATATAATTATTGATAATTATACTGACAATAGTGATAATAAATCACATCGAATAACAAACATGTATTACCATATACTCGACTCGATCTACTTAATCTTTATATATCTGTGCTACAAAATTCTCCGATCCTATTTGCCTCTTTCAGTCGACTGGCTCGTAATTTTCCTTACAAAGGACTTGTGTTGAAAAACGCAGCGAACGGCTCTACCAGCCAAATAATAGAACAAAATTCTCATCGGAGTAAAACAAAATGGCCAGGCTATCTATGAAGATAAATAACGATATAGGCAGTGATCAATAAATTTCCACGGCAAGGCATTTTACAACCTTGGTTATGTGAGATCGATCGCAGCGTAAAAACGCTCCTCTTCCTCCCCCGCCACCTTATTTACTGGACCAGCAGCCGTATACGTATACATATAACAGCCCGCCGGAGATCAGTCGTATTTTCGCCGAATCGCGAAAGCTCAGCTATACGTGTGTGTCTGTGTGTGCGTGTGCCGTGTGTTTTTGCGAGGACGCAAAAAGGGCGTGGAGGGCATTATATGCACTGTCTATTTATTAGTTCGCGAAACACGGCCTGTTCCGTAGCGCAATGAGAACGGACAAAAAAAAACACACGCAACAACAAAGAAATACGACGCACACGGGTGGGGAACGGGGGATACGTGTGTGGGCGTAGCAGCGGATCGGAGAAAAAGAGGCGAAACTCGCTGTTTCGGATTTGCGCAATGGTCGGCGAAACGCGGGGTCCCCCCCCCCCCCCCCCCCCCCTCCCCCTCGTAGTCAGCCATTGCAGAGATTGACGTTTTCTTCGATCCACTTGAAAGCGGTGGGGTATTTGCGCGGTGATTTTCCACATGCAAAAGGGACTAAACCATTGCCTTTGCTTCTCGCTTAGCGTTTGTTCGTTTACCTTTAGCATTTCATTCTGGGGGTGCGTGCTTCAGTTATATGAGGTTCGATAAATCGAGTTTTAGAATATAATGTTAAGAGAGGAAATGATCTTCCAAGGTTCGAAGAGAAAATTCGACTATTTGAACGTGGTAGAGCTATCACATTTTATTGAGTCGAATCTATGTAACTTGTAATATCTTTTAGTAAATGAAAAAATGCTTGATTTGAAAAAAGATCAAGCCCCTTTATACTTAATAAGAAATGTTGAAAAAAAAGGCCGAGCTATTGGCATCTCTGGTCAATACACTCTAAACGTCAATTAGTGAGAGTCACTACGAATCAATGAGTATTCACTGTTTAGAAGTGAATAATAACTGTTTTTCACTCAGTCTGACTTATTCAAAAGAGATCGTGGAAGTGAAAACAGATGAATGTGGTAAGACGAGATTTCCACTTTACATTTTTGAAAACCTTTTAAGTAATAGGGAGCGTTTAATGATTTCCATTATATAATTATATAAACAATTCTAAATTTTAAATTGTTAAAAAAAACAAATAAGTAATTTTAATATCAGTTGACTTTAAATCTTCCAACAGCTGTACCAGGTAATTCAGTCGGTTAATCTACAATAAGTATATCAACTAATCCATCTACAGTTCCTTGCGACGAATTCGAATGATAGTTTCCTAAGCCTGTCCAAATGACGTAATAATATTCATATTAATATCCAGTCTGCCCTAGAAAGAGAGACCGATGAAAGGAAAAGAAAATATCTCGAGCTTCAGCGGTATCGCCTCAGCTAAAGCCATCGATAAAAGCATCCCGCAGAGAGGGCGAGAGAGAGAGAGAGAGAGAGAGAGAGAGAGAGAGCCCCAGGTATATACAGGAGAGAGGCAAGATCGACTGACGTTCCCATTTCGCGCTTTCCGATTTACATCCGAGAAAGCTCCCACAATACGAAGACGCATACCCCACATATATACACCGTAAAGGGCAAGCTCATCCGAGCATGGTGAAGAATATACATATATATATGTGTGTAGATGTGTGGGTTTATTTTAGGGTAGCCCTTCGAGCGTGAAAGACCAAAAGCGTTCTGCTCTCTGGAGCTGTTACGCGCACTTTTCTCTCCTATATATACCAGTTCGCTTACGAGTTTCTCCTCTGCATGCAAAACCTAATAAAGGCAAACCACGAATTTGCTGCTCGATCTGAGGCCATTACTCGGTGAATTATATCCAAGGGAATTTGTTTATTCAAATTAGTGTGTCCG
The DNA here is from genome assembly GCA_900490025.1 of Megastigmus dorsalis. Lineage (NCBI taxonomy): Eukaryota > Metazoa > Arthropoda > Insecta > Hymenoptera > Megastigmidae > Megastigmus > Megastigmus dorsalis. The sequence continues at coordinate 63,951 of UELU01144142.1, read as the reverse complement.
AGTTGATGGTCGAGTGTATGGGAGATGCATGCGTACGTAGACCACCAAGTGGTGCTGAAATTATTTTTCGTCAAACGGTTGCATATGCATCCCGGGGCATATTGTGGTTGCATTGATTTCCGGGAAATTAATACACTTAAGTTAATTAATAGCTGATTTGTCGGGTTTTAATTAATGCTAATTGACCGTAGGTAGGTACCGAAAAATTATCTCTTCATTGAAAAATGTAAATATAGTTGCGAGTCAATTATTACTTGTACTTCAAAAAAGGTGTTATGTAAATTTATTCAAAGTTGAATAATTGTCCGGGAAGTTTCATAGCAGTATTGCATAGCATTAATCTTTGATAATTTCATAAAAGGTTATTTTAGAGCCTCCTTTTCTCTTGCAATAGATTTTCGTATGAAAAAAGAGTAATGGAAGGGTGCCAGCGTATATGTAACAACTAGAAGAGCGTAGAAGAACGTACAAAATTATTGTTATTGTTTACAGCTTGCCAAAATAAATAGTTAGAATAAATTTTCGTGTGAGGAAATTAAAATTGTTGATAGCTGGATAACCGCTTATTCGTGGATAATTCTTTCGAAGAATTTTATTCATAATTCTTTATGGTTTAATCAGTTTTACAAGCATCTATTAGCATATTATTTGCAATCGAAATGGTATCCTTTTTAAATTCTCCATCGGCATTGTCCTTTATTCGAGTAATTTTAATAAATGTCGTCTATTGTTTATTGATTAATTTTGTCAATCTTGAATAAAATATCCTTATTTTAGGTGCAAATAAAAAAGTTTTGATCGAAAAATAATTTTTTTTTTCATTATTCCAGACGTCGAATTCAATAAAAATCAGCGTAATACCATTCTAAATATTGAATCACATCCAAAATTACGATCCCATTAGAGCGCCACCACGCGGTTTCGAATAAAAAAAAATCCAGATATCAATCAATCACCCGCTGGAAAGGTGAACAGCTCGCGCATCGCGCACCATCGAAACGGACGAAAAAGCCTAATAGTAATTCATGCATACACACCTCAGATTGTAGTTCCGTGTGACGCGCGTATGCGGGGACGCAGGGGTAGACAGGACGCAGGAACACGGGAGCAGATGTCTGTGTTTAATGTCGCGCCATAATCCATCGTTGCGGACCCAGTAAATTCGTTGGATTGTCAACAACGTCGAGAGGAGGTGGGAGGCTGGCTGCTACGTCGCCGGCGCGCAGTTGCCGCCTCCCCCGTACCCTCGCCGCCGATACTTAGCATTCCCTCGCATCGGCACCCTACCCTGTACGTATATATGTATATGTATATAATATATATATATCTCGACAGACAGAGGCACACACATGGCGATGGCGACCCCCGCGTTCTGCGCTAAACGACTGTTTATCGTCCGCGTGCTTGTACGCGATAGTGTGTGTGTGTGTACGCGCGAGCTAGGGTTAGCGAGGTATACGAGGCGTGCACGCGTGTGTACGTGGTATGTATATAGGTGTATCGCATCGTCCACGTCGACAGCGCGTCACTGGTGTGTCGCGCGGATTTCCTCCCGGCGTTAAGCCTAATGAACTACGTCGTCGCTGCTGCTGTTCCCCGCTGCTGCTGCTGCTGCTGTTGCTGTTGCTACTGCCTTTGGCGAGAGGACCACCTCTACACAAGCCCATGCCTGGACCGCTTGCACACCAGCTTGCTGGCCTCTGCTGCACAGCTATGCCGTGTATACATACATACACACATATATATATAGAGATACATATATACATATATGCATATATATGTATGCACGTATACGGATCGAAGTCAGTCCGCATGCGTGTGTGTGTATATATATATGGGAGAGCGGAGCAAGCTCTACGTCTCTGTCTCTCGCTGGCCCTAACCATTGATCCTACGGGGAACGGAATGCGTTCGATTAGGCACTTTGTGTCCCTAACACGATGGGGCTAGTGTACGACTGTAAGCGCGCCGACCACCGGATTGACCCTGCTTGCTGCGTGTGTCTCACTCTCTGTTCCTCTCTCTCTCTCTCTCTCTCTCTCTCTGTCTCTCCTTCTCACTCACACACGCATATACACGCAGACGCATACTCGCATGCACCCCTTAACTCTCCCTCTCTGTCTCTCTCATTCGCTGTGTTGATGGGGAGAATCCTTACTTGCTGCCTAATCATTGCGAATTGGCTTTGTTCCCTTTGATCGTACCGCATCAGTCTCCTGATTGGTACTAGAAACGCATTTTAATTACGTGTGCCTTGCTCATTTCGACGGACAGTTATAGAACCGCTATGGACCTTATCCTTGATTGAATGCATGATTAATGAACTCGATCGAGAACGCATAGCGCTTTTTTTCTTTCTTCACCGGGACTACTTCGTTTCTTCAACAGTTTTCATGAATTTTAATGTATTTCGTCAGTTTTTAATTTATAGTCGAAAAGTTTGGCAATACATTACAAACTTTGAGAAAAAGATTCTTTTCTACTATTCGTCTGCTGCATGATATCGTTCTTCTCTTACATTTTTCTTGCGCAATCTCAATCTTTTGTAACTTATAAGTAAGTATTGAGAATTTAATTTAGAGACAGGATAAAATATAATAACAGTCCGGTTGACTTTATTTGATCAATTAGTACACAATAACAAATATAATTTGCTGAACTTTTTTGAACAATGAATTTTTAGATGAGTTCTAAATATTTAATTAATAAAAAATATGCAATGCAAAACTCAGAAATTCTATAATTACAGATGAAACGCCAAATAGTCTTGATAATAATTAATCCTTAATATAATCAGTAAGACGTATCCAACAATAATGCTATTCGAGTAGGGAGGGAAAAAATAAAGATCATGAAAATTTCTGGAGCCATCGTTGAATTCTCAGTCCAGTGGTTTTTAAAAAAACTATAATAGCAGCAATAAATCCCGTACTCTCACTCTAGATTCCGTTGGACGTATGGGTGGGAAGGAGGTAGAAAGCAGTGAGAGAGAGAGAGAGAGAGTGCGAGATGCCGTAGGGTCGAATCCGAAGCGCACTGTACAGCTCTACTGTGTACGGGGAGCAAACCGGAATAGAGAGAGAGAGAGAGAGAGAGAGAGAGAGCAAGAGAGAAAGATAAAGAGTGGGTGGGAGTAAGCTGGCTACTGTTTAACTATATCTATACAGATCTATATATCCACATAGCGACACTGCATTCGATCGGACGACGGTTGGTTCGTGCAGTGTGCGAGCGATTAATCAGAGCAGAAGGTAAAAGGTTGGGAAAAGGGGGAGGGCGCTTGCGGAGTGCGCGCAGGAGAGCGGGCCCGTGAACAAAAAAAAGTGTGTCTCTCGGCCAGTCGTCGCAAAACAAGCTCCATAGTCGTAAAGTATTAGGTAGGATAAGGAGGTCTTGGCGCGTGGCCCGCGATCGATTGTCCGATGCAGTGTGTCTCGAAAAGCTTATATACACGGCCAACGAGCCAAAGGGAATATTTGGAGGAGAATTAATCCGTAAGAAAGGAAGACATCGAGGAGTTGGGATGACCTTTTTTTTAGAGCTGATGCTTGGGAACGGAAAAATCAACGGTCGAACGTATAAAATATTTACGTTACAGTGCGGTTTTCGTTATAACACAAAGGCTGATGCGAGAGAAACTTTGGTGATCAAGTTACTGCAATGATATGTAAGATTTTACTCTGTTTTCTTAGTTCTCTAAAAGAGGTAATGTTCTTTTCCGGACCATAATTTGAAAATAGTTTAATTAATGCGATAAAGAAATAAAAACTTCTAAATTGCTTCAATATATGCATTGTGGTAAAAAAGGATCTTAAAAATTTCTGCTATTCCTCAAATTCAGAGAAAGCGCCACATTTGCCATTTAAAACGCATATAAAACTGGATAAATGTTATAGGGACTAATTAATTACGTTAGCTAATTATTCACAATAACTCTTCAAACTTTTCAGTTTTAGAACCAATAGTAAGTTTTTTATGGGGTCATAATTACTGATGGAAATAAGATAATTACTAAGGATTTGAGAATCATCAAATCACATGTTCTAGTACACGAGGCTTTCTATAGAAATCAGTGATAAGGTCATCTGTTGGTCCAGGCTTACATCAATAATTTACTTGGCACGTTGGATGTGTGTAACAGATTACAAGATGAACATCATCAATGATGCATCAAGCATTTCCTGCACGCAGGCCCATGATCTACAAATGCATCATCTGCATCATCTGATAGGGAATAATGTTGCATGTATGTGGTGTTGTAACAAGAATACACACGCTTCCTTCAAATGTTAAAATCTTGATTGATTTCAATTAGGGTTGCTTTCTTTTCTGAACGCTTTAAAGTAGATATGACTGAATAAAAATAAGTATTTATTTATGAAATAATAAATTTGCTGTTATTAACCAACTGTTAAGATATGAATGCAACAAGCTGGAGAAGATCGTTTTACAAATTTTTTCATAGGATCTTCGTCTTTGTCATCATACATTTAGCCTGCTCGAATCGCCTTTAATTCCAAATAGTCGTATTGCAGTAGACACACTCTTCGTTTTCTCTGGACAGCGCTATATATATACGGTAGAAGTCGGAGTAAACTTAACCTCCGATACAAGCCCGTCACACTCGCTCGAACTTTAGAACATCCTGCCAATAAACGGTACCGAAGAGTCCTTTCCCTTATCGATACTGTAATGTAGCACACTTGATGAAATTAATATATTACGATGAGATTTAACAATTTCTCTGCTTACTATCAGTTTTCTTATCCTTCAAGCAGTTTAACGAACTTTCAGTACGTCTATATATACAAGGTTATTTAAGTTTCGCTGCGAGAGTTGATTTTGTGTGAAAGGAATGAAGGAGCTGGAAAAGCACCGAAGCTTTACCATTAACTTTTTCATCGCATGAAAATATATTATTACAGCCCATAGTACTAATTCGATACTAAGCAGTCAACATTAATTACTCGAATTGATTAAAATCCCACAATAGTCACTCCCTTTAAGTGTCCTTAAATGAGCCTATATAGTATCAGTTTCACATCTCGAGCAATTTGAATTTCAAATGACTCAATCAAATGCCATGAATTACTTCCTAATCCATTCCCACAGTGTAGGCCTTGGCATTCGCTTTACTCCCTCGCGTATACAACGCACGCGGCCAGTCGGCGACCAACACAGCAACGATAGCGGAACGACGAAGGGGCAGTTCGGTGGAGTGAAAAAAAAATAGCCAAAGTAATTCACGCTCGATACGCAGCGCGTGTGCGGTTGGGCCATGGCTACGGTAACGCGAAGATCGATGCTCGAGAGGGTAGATAAAACGACCGCGCAAGGCCGTCCTCTTCCGTCTTCGACCAGCAGCTCCCCTCCCACCTCGGGCGAATTTAATAAAGTCTTAATAACGAGTTCGAAGGCCCCGGGAGTAGGTTTATACGCGGAAACGATCGCGGCGATCCGTACACCTTACCCTTACCCAAAGCTGTTCTCGTTGGGAAAGCTCCGATAGCGCGCTTGTTTCTCATCCCTTTGGCATATAAGTAATTTTATCCATGGACAGGATTGCTTTATTATGCGCCGCCATTATCTGTGCGTCAGTATTGAATAATTTACGGGTTTACGATAGGCTTTGCCGTTGAATTATGTGGCACGGTAATTGGTTTTAATTGCCTCCTCGTAAAATACAACTTAAATGCGTTCGCGTAATTTTCGAAAAATATAGGGTTTTATAATGGTTTTAGGCTTTACGGTGCGGCATAAATTATTCTTGTTTTTTTTTGTTTTTAATTTTATAACTGCTCGACAATTTAAGGTTGACTTTTATCAAGATGTCTGGGAGTGCACCTTTGGTGGACTTTGCAGTGGGAGCTAATGTTGTATTTGTGTTGATATAGCGCTTCCGAACCTTCAACTTATATCTGTTTGTAAGATCTTCTGAATTATGCTGTTAAGATTATGTAGTTATCCAAATATTATGATGTATGTCTGGAATTATTCAATGAGAAAATTTCCAGTATGGTTTTCTGCCATTTAAATAAATCCGGGTGATAAGAATCAGAAAACAGACCATTGCTCGAAAAGCAGTCTATATTCTTTATTTTATCAGTAAATATTGTACAATAGCGATATGAATTTCACTGAAAAATGGGAGTTATGCACTCTATGTAGTCTTATAGTGGACCAATATTAAATGACTCAAATTTGGAGTTACTGACTATTCATACGCCAAGTACTAATATTTTCTAAATTAATGGAATAATATAGCTTAGCATTATTACACTAAAGTGTAGAATATATTTTTTGTAACGTCCATTACATGTGGGATGTAAAACGCAACTTCTTCAACTCTACTACTTCTTGATAATTGGGGACATCAAGTTTAACTCTGAAAGTGGTATTAAACGACCACCTAAAGTTTCTAAAGTAATATTTTCATATTTTCAACACGCCAGATTTGATAGAATACCATATAGAACATAAGATTTAAGAAGCTGTAACTCACATTTATTTATTTTGTAATTTTTATATTATCGCATACTTATTTTCAGAGATTCCACAAATATTTATCTCTTGCATCGGACACAATTCCATTCAATCAGAAAACAACCAATTTATAATTATTATTTTAAGAGTATTCGTAGTTCTATGTCACTCATTTTAAAAGTGTTTACATCGCAATAATTCCGCATAAATAACGTATCGCGCAAACAATTTATATCGTCTAAAAGAAAAGTATTCCGTCGAATAAAACGCGAGACGCGAGTTCTAGCACGTTTTTCATTATAATCCCTTTATCAACGAATAAACATTTTTTCCAGATTCAAATTAAATTACAAAACAACTGACCCAATTTTGTTCACGTCAAAAAACGCGCGTACGCACTCACGAGAGCGTGTGCTACCTCTCGAAAGTACGTAAAAATTAAAATTAACGTACGCACGTTTACACTTTTAAATGAACGTTTACTTTTGAGTTCGCTCGCGCGTTATGCGCATTTTTTTCCGCCCGCGAGTGCGCGTCTCTCTCTCTCTCTCTCTCTCCCTCTCGTTATATGACTCCCTGCCATATATACGGTAAAAATATGAAACAACGACCCATCTTGCGTTCAGTTGACGGGATACGCGATGCGCAAGCGCGTTATATCGGCCACCCACATGGTGTGCGCAGGGATGAAACAATGGCTCAGGAATGGCACACACGCGGAGCAACACAGTTGAAATCTCCGTTAAAAAGCATAATTGTTTCGTGTACTAGCCGACGATAAATCTCAGGGAAATGCCGGTTGAAATGACTTTTCCCGTAATATATAACACACGGGACGCATATATGCCGCCGCAGCAGCAGCAGCAGCAGCAGCAGCAGCAACGCCAGCGGTGCAGCCAGTGCAGCACAGCGTTGCTGGGGTCACGTAACCCAGTCGATATTGTTTTATGCTCCTGCACACGGCGTAATGGTATACTGCATCATTGTCGCGCGTAAATGGACATAACATGAAAAACGAGGTGAGCTATGAACTGCCTTGTTGTGTGTTCCTGGCGGGGATGGAAGGGGGGGGGAGGGGAGGGATGAGCATAGAAAGAGATAGAACAAAAAAGCAGGGGATGTGCGAGAGGAGCGATCTACTCTAATGAAATAATAAAAGCATTTCTCTCTCTTCCGCTTGTCCTTTTTTTATAGCTCGGTATTCCATTGAATCATTTATCGAGTCGCACCTTTCAGTAATTGTCGTATACTCAAGCCTGTCATTACAAGTTTCGCTTTCCAATGTGTGAATGTTATCCTTGCCAATGAAAACCTTGTGAATGTACCTTTAATAAAAAGTACTTCGTTTACAAATAATGAATCATTGGTAGATAGCTCGAAGAATTCATATTTCTGTTCAATAGTATTTTGCGAAGCTACTATTTTCAGAAATTGGATCAATATAATAGAAAAATAAATCATTTATAATACAAATGAAAAATTAATTACCGCATAATGTACTATTCATCATGCATACTTGACAAATTTAGCAACTGATATATAATACCCAGAATTGGAAATGTTGTAGCGCTGTAGTAATTTATGTAACGTTTTGTAAGCCGTTCATGCCACATTGATATCGATATAATGGCAAAGAGTCGAGTACGCGAACATTACAAGTAATTAAGTTTTCTTTCATCGTCAACTTTATGCGCGCGTATATTCAATTTTATCGGCAAATTTTTCGAATAAGGCAGAACTAATGCGAACAGGTAGTACCCGGTGGAGCGGATCCAAGTTCCAGCATCAAAACGGGGAGATTAAAAAATAATGTTCTTGTCGGACATTCAGTGTCTGCATAATAAAACGATTAAAGCGCGCGTAAATCATGCAAAAATCGCCATCGGCCACGTATCCTCTTCCTCCTTCTTTTTTTTTTTTTTTTTATAAAATAATACTGCGCATCGAGCGGTATAACCATTGTTCGCTACTCGATCCTCGTCGATAATGCGAAATTTTTCAATTAAGCCCTCTCGAAAAGGTCAATTCTTTTGTCATTTTTCGGTATGTAGGTCGGTGTGGGGGATGCGGTGCGGGAGGTGGGTGCGCGCCGTAAAGCGTGACCGCGACATTCTTCCTGCGTTATTAAAGGATCGAGAGAGAGAGAGAGAGAGAGAGAGAGAGAGCCAAAAGCTTTGGGGAATATTTTCGACATTTCCGTCGATACTATTAAGCCATACATTTCCTCGGCATTATTATCGATAGTCAAGGAGAGAAAGAGAGAGAGAGAGAGAGAAGTGTAGCGATATATAGCTGGCGAGTTGGAGGAAGAGAGAAGCGACTAGAGAAGGAGGGGGGAAGAGATAGAGAGAGATAGAGGGGGAGAGAAGGGCTGCATAGATGGAGGAAATGAGGGAAAGAGCAAGAGAGATGAAAGTCGCTTGCCATGGGTGGTACGTCGGTTCCTTTGAAGTTATGGCTCCTAGCTCGTATCATACCTAAAATCTTCGATTAGGGGTCCTGAGAGACCTGTTCGTCATGCCTCGCTCGTTTCGCCTAAGTTCTGCACCTGATATATTGCGCCATTCTCTCTCATTCTCTAATTTATTTGTCCCCCCTGCCACTAGGTACTACTCTACGTTTAAAAAAAATACATATAGAATTATATATTATTTATATAGTAATGATATTTTACACTAATTCCTTGATGAAATTCTACATTTCAATATTGCACAATATTTCAATACAGAACAAATCTACATCTACGACATTCTCAAGTCAACTATCACTGTGTAACTCAAAAACTTTTTACATCATATGTTAATATTAATAAATCATTATTAATTGAAAAAAAAAGTGTACTTACTTTTGTAATTCTGAAGTTCTGAAATCGTATAAAAAGATACTTATGACTTTTCTATTCGTGCTTATGTAGAAATAGATATAGTTATTGAATCAAAAGATCTATCTATAGCGCATTATCAAAACTGCATAAGCCATCTCAAATTTTGCACCAGCAGTTTGAATACTTTCACTCGGTTGTCGATATTTATTTGATTCTCTTCGGTATTACGTCGTTATCGCGCCTCGCACTATCTTCTTCGGGCAAGCATTTTAGATTTAGATATGACTTATAATCCCTCGCACACTTTCATTCTCTGAATACCCTACATTCTACGTCTTCATCTTCCTTAATTATCTTACTTGGTGTTGTACTAAGCCGCTTTCGCTTACCAAGATAAGAGGCGTTCGATGCTTCCTTATGTGTTATACGCTTAGATTTACGTAAACTACGTAACTCGAATATTGTTTGTAAGTGGAAAAGCTAGTCTCACAATTTGCAGTCTAGAGAATTAAGAAATATTTAATGAAAAGTGTAGAATTTCATTTCTTATCAGTAATTCTGTGATGTTTGTTGCAATCTGTCAAATAGTTTCTTCAACTATTTTTATTAAATTGGTATTGATGATTTATCTCATTTTAGAAACTATACTCGACGAATTCACAGCGTAGTTGCTATTGATTAAATCGAGTTACCCAGACGTATTTATATTTATTTTCTAAATATTTATTTTTTTTAACATAAAGAAATATGTAAAGGGGAATATTTTATGAATGCAGTATTACAATTAAATCAGCTTTTTATTCCCGGAAACATGAAGATCAATTAACGAATTTCGTTCGAGGTTTGTTTGTTTCAAAATTCCTGTATTTTATACGAATTATACAAATTTTGTTTATTTCAAAATATTTGTTAGCCTCGTTATAACGCGGTATTATGGAATTAGTAGATAGGATAAAAATGTTCTGTCAATTACAAATCAACAAATATTTATTATAAAAATGTACATTTACAATACATGTTTTTCTCAAACAATTGTACTGTAGCACTTTTCATATTTTTGTAACGGATGTTAAACTAACCATAAGCGACTACAAATATAATATTTCAAAATAGATAACCGGTCACAGTTAATCAGTCAACACTATATAAAATCATAAAGTATATTAAAATTACACGCGATATTCGCGCGAACGTTATATTATTTATTTGGCAGATCTAATGGGGGTTCGGTCTGAAAACACGCTGCTTCAGTGATTTACTTGGTTTCTCGGCAAAATAAGCAGAGTGAGAGAGAGAGAGAGAGAGAGAGAGAGAGAGAGAGAGAGAGAGAGAGCGAGAGAGGGAGAGTTGCGTGCACGGCGAGCACATCTTTCGGGCGAAGCTCGCGTCGTCGCTAGCTCGGCTAATATAAAGGACAAAGTGTGTAGCGCAGCGCCGAGGACGACGACGACGACTACGACAACGACGACGACGTCGCTAAAGCGAGAACTTGAGCGAAAGTAAATTCATAACGTCTCGTGAACCTCTCGCCTAGCGCGTATATATATATATATATAAGTTCCCAATGAAGAATTCGCTATACATGCGGGAAGTTGAACTGCTGGAACGGTGTATATATAACGCAAACAGCGTCGAGGCTATGGGTTCGCGCGCGCGACCTAGTCGTCGTCGTCGTCGTCGTCGTCCTCGCGTCGTCGGTGGCGTATCGGCGGTCGCGAGCACGATTAATCGTCTCTCTTGGAGAGAAGGCCATGCGCTGCTGCTGCTGCCGCCGCCGCTTCTAATTAAATTAAACTTCGCAAGAATTTCACTTTGCGCACCGCGCGAAGACAAGCACTCTCTCTCTCTCTCTCTCTCACTCTCGCTCGCTATCTCCAACTCTGTCTCTCTTCAGTCAACCTGCGCGGCACCGCATTGCTTCTTCTTCTTCTTCTTCTGTCCTCGAGGCTGCTTTTCTTACCCTGCAGCGGCAACTGTCTCGCGTCGAATATTTATGAACTCATAATAAAATGCCATTGGCGCCACTAGACGATGGACGCGAAGGTGGCGGTCTCCAGCGTGTTACGAATGTTAAGGGGGAGGGTTCGACGTTTAGCGATCGGCGCAGAGGGGGGCTGATGTATGGGACCCAAGGAACTTGTCTAATAAACCGAATTGACGATTTTAATTGGGAGGGCTGAGCTCACCTCTCTCTCCGTTTCCTCCCTCTCTATCTCTCTTTCGTCCTCGTTGGGTGATTCGTCGCGATTTATGGGCGAGCTTATATGAGAGAGGAAACACACACACACACACACACACGCAAACACAAGTGGCAGACTCGTCGAATGCTTCGGAATGCCCGAGCGTCGTCGTCTGCTCGGAGGCTTTTGAAAGTCGCGCGGCGACAGAATTTCATATCCCTATCTGTGGACCGAGGTCGCCGTGTGTTACGGTATTCCACGGAGTCGTAAGTTTAGAAGCTGAATGGAAAAAGCCTTTACCCCGGAATGAGTGGAGAACCATGAGCGAATGCCGCGTGTGTGTTTGGACGCGAAGGGCTGACCTCTGACGTATCTACGAATATTGAAACTTGAGTTTCAGATGAGGCTCCTGTTGGCTACGGAAGGAAATCTAATAATAACGATGGTAAACGACAAGTGGGATTCTAGGATATCGAATATGGATCAAATGGAACGTGCAGAATGAAAACAAGCAATCGCGCGTGATTACGGAATAGCAATGAAAGTGATCGTAGCTTGATAAATCCCAAATATGCTCTTGAATATAAAACCTTACATATATTATTGATAAGATTCATTGAATATTCTCACAGTATGTATTACTACTCCTTTTTAATTAATTCGCCTGGCTACACCATTTACAGCGTCTATAAACTTGAATTCGCACCCCCTACTCACATTTCGGAACAGCTATTGCGCCAAACCAATTGGTGGCTCAACGCGAAAACTTTTGTCAGAATGTTTCGCTCGCGCTCAATAAATACTTCCTTTTTTTACTGCGTCCCACTTATCCCCCGTTTTAGAAAATAGAACGGTGCACAAACTTTCATTCTCCGCGTGTCTCTACAGCACCACTTAACGCAAGTTCCTCGTATAAAGTTTACACGGCGATTTTGAATTATTGCCCGTCGTAATCGTTACTCGTCGATGCGCCATTTTCTCTCTCTTCCCTCTCTCCTCTCTCGTTTCTCTTTTCTCTCTTTCCTGCCAAGCCGTCAATCCGACCTCGCCGCTTGTCTGCGAGCTCACCTTAAAAGAAGGCAGAGAGAGAGAGAGAGAGAGAGAGAGAAGAGACGATAGACGCGAAGGCGCATAAGCGCTTGCGCCTCCGCCTATATATATACATCGTAATAAGACCTTTTTTGCTCGCGTGCGCTCGTCTTTACGTCTTCATAAAGGAGTTTCGTGCGCACCTCGTCTCGAGCGAGCGACGCAAATTAAATTTCATTACGCAGCTTGGGCTGCTCACCGCGCGTAATACATTATTATTTGTTCACGAAAAGTCGTGAGTATGGAATCGCTGAGATAGCGTGGCCGTGATTGAAGTATGAAAGGATTTTCTTGGGAAATGTTATAAGATCTACTATCGCTACCGACCATTCTTCTAATATACATATTTATTATACAATTTACTAATTCTCGGTAGAACAGAATCTCTTTTCGCGAAGTATTTGATAGTATTTCTAAGCGATTTAAGTGTTTAAACTGCTTTTGAGTTTTATTTTAAGTTTCCACAAAGAAAACAAACGTCATCGTAACCTGCATATTGCAACTACATTGTTTCTTATCTTTTGGTCTCTTGCAACTATTAGCGGGAAGTATAATGCCTGGTAATAAACGACTAATAGTTAGTTAATCGTTGTAGAGATACCAAGTCATTATATCTTAATCATAGGTGATTTGGCGCTGTGTATTTAGTTGAAAAAAGGTGGTATATTTGCAAAGACGTAGCTGCTACACTAGAAGTTAGTGTAAGTGGCGACTACCAAGAGGTATGCGACTGACTCGGTATAGATAGAAACTTTCAAAATAAAAAACCTAGTTACCGATCTACGAATGTTTAATTTCGTGTAAATACGCTTATTTCAGGATTGGACCGGTTTATGCACCCAACTTAACCGCATGGGTAATATAATAGGCACAACTAGTAGAATAATTCCGTGTACAGTCAGACATCTATGTCTATAGTTGTATATAGAAAATTAAATTTCCATTGAGCATCTTTAACGCAAAGTTACACTTAAATTTAAGCTATTTAAATAATAATGTCTGATTCAGGTCAGATATTTGACGTATTTTAATAACCTCTGCATATATACATTTCTTGACTCCATTTATCTTAATTTTCATCGAATCAGTTTCTAATAAATTGTGTTTATTGTACAATTCTATAAAAAAAAATCGAGAACGAAAAATATTGGAATCCACTTTATTCACACGTACAAAGTTATAATTGAAGATTCTTCAGGCTGTCGCGTAAACGGTCTCTGCATGTGTCCAAAGATACAAAGCTAACCGCAGGAGATCGACTGACGTGTCTTAATGTCCAACATTTTTGTTTCTTAGTTCGCGAGGGGGAGACGCGCAATAGACGAGCGTGTCCGGGTGCAATTAAACTTTGGGGCACGGGCAGCGCGCGCAGTACGCCGGTGTCAACGATAAGCCTGCTACAAGTACACTAGCAACGGATTCTCCCCCCGTGTGACGCTCTTCTCTCTCTCTCTCTCTTTGCGTTTAATTACGAGGAAGGCGAATTCTCGATGCACTGATTTGCCCTCTGACTGCTTAGTAGTTGCCGAATGATTTTTTGCCCAAGTGAATGATTGTGTTACGTTAAGAAGACTTGATCTTTGATAAATCTTTATATTTTCTTTGTGAACTTATTGAGATATCGAGTAAGTAAGATTTTACAAAAAGGGATATAAAAAAATTTCGTCTACTCTTCGGTATAGTAAATAATTAGTAACAAAATGAAATTTAACATATTATACTATACAGTAGATGCTATTCAATGCAGTTTTTCCTTTATCTACGAGAGCAAATCAGATTTCAAACTTGCATTAAAAACTAGAGCACCTTTCGGGTCCTAGATAATTCATAAAAAAAAGAAAGAAAAAAATACATAGATTACATTTAGATGCTATGTAAAAGCAGTCGTATAGACGCACAGTATGCGCTTATGCGATTTTGCTTTTAGGCTCGACCACGGAGATGACGATTCTGAGGTAATATCTATCCTTTTTGTTCCTTGGCGAGATATATTCGCCTAGAGAGAAGAAATGGGACTCTTTTTGCCGATAAGCGAAGAGCGCTGGCAGCGAGTACGAAAGCCTTATACTCACATTCTCCGGTGAGTTTCCGTGTGACACGAGCATGAAGAACCGCGTATTTGACTTGTCGCGCGGGCCTTATCCGATGATGTCTCGAGTTGAGCACAACGATAGCTTCAAATTCGTCCGTGAGGTGAGGGGAAAAAATGACCCGTTGAATCGTACCGGAAAAGATTATAATTTTAAAATTAAATACAAAACAATACAGAATCAATGCTTTATCAACATATCTTGCGCGAATAATCGAAAACTCATTTCTTTTTGTTCAGGAGAAAAGTTTTGAATTTTGAGGACTCCCAACTAAATTTTACACCACGCCGAGATTACCACTGGATGCAGATCAAACAAAAGACACGTTTAAATAGTTTTCTCCAAGCGCCGAGGAACGAAGTTCCACCTAGTTTCGAATTCAGCATTTTATCCGATTCCACAGGCATTTGCCTGGCTACTTCGTTCCTCTTTCAATTCGCTCCTTTTGCCGTTCACTGTATGTACGCGAGCAGCGCGTCTCTCTTTGAGTTCGCTGGGTTGCACTTCGGTCAGTCTTTTCCTTCTTCATCTTGCTCTCCATTTCCGTGCCGCCTCCCTGCTGGCGTCACTACTACTGCGGACTATCCTGCCACTCGATGAGCTTCGAAAGAGCAAGACTGATTAAATCTTGTCAGCTGTTATCTCGAGATTGTGCCAAGCAGTACTTTCATCCGTGAAACTTCTGGCTGCGAGTTTTTACCTCTATATAGGACTAACTCCAGTTTCTTTCACACGATAAATAAAATGCCTGTCTTTGCCGTTTCTTCTTTCGTCTCTATGCTTATCTGATTCTCCAATTCCGGCCGGCGCAACTTTTTCAAAACATTGCTCGACTAACACCGAAGACGTGCATGTCCAAATGCTCTTTCATTTATTCATATTCATAAATAAACATTTACGAATAGATATTTATAAGTAAAGATAAATAATATACAGTATCAGATAAAATACAAATAATAAATTTAATATTATTTTATAAATATATATTTAACAATATAACATTTATGCAAGGATTGTTTAAAGATTAATTAATGACCTATCAATTAAAAATGTGCTTTTTCATTCGTTGATTATAAATATTTGTTATTGATATTATTTATTATTTGATACATAAATTGGCTCCTCTTTCAAAATGAGGTCAAATAAAATACTCCTACGTTAGCATTCATTCCTGTTCTTTTAAATACAGATATTTTTTTTTAAAGTTAAAGTTTTTTTAACTCGTAACTGAATAGTAAAATTTAATCATTAGTATTGTTATTATACTTACTTGAGTACTTGTATTAGTGTAACATAGAAACTACAATTGGGCAATAGAGCGCAGCAATAACAAGGCAACTAATCAGAGTAATCTTGTAATCAGAAGTAGAAAAAGAGATTCTACTACGGTTAGCACTAAAGATAAAACTTTTGCTTACAAATATATGGAAATACATGAGATGAGAGAAATCAAATAATTTTATATACTTTTTACTAAGTACTTACAAATCAAATCCTGGAATAAGTATTCATAATTTGTTTCCAGTCTATTCCAACCAGTTCCAGCAAATATGTATTGGGTTTTCTATTTGGTCTAGAAGAGAAATCACACACAAAATAACACTTTCATATCACACGTGTGGCATACAAAACAGTAATAGTTACCTGA
The DNA here is from genome assembly GCA_900490025.1 of Megastigmus dorsalis. Lineage (NCBI taxonomy): Eukaryota > Metazoa > Arthropoda > Insecta > Hymenoptera > Megastigmidae > Megastigmus > Megastigmus dorsalis. The sequence continues at coordinate 47,637 of UELU01144142.1, read as the reverse complement.
TGTCAGTGAATCATCATATAAAATCTGTTTGTTTTAAAATCATTAACATCACATAATTATTACATGAATCGCATCGTATTCTAGCACTTATATAATTTTTGTTATTTTATAGTTTTATTCTTTCAATACCTCCCATAACTTTTTTATGTTTCTATTTCTTGATTAAAAATTTATCTTTAATTTTTAATAATATAGACGCTTAGAATATGTAGTAAAAAAATTAAAAGAAAAACTTATTAAATTTAATGGAATGGTAAGACAGCTGCATATTATCTCGTAAAAAATTTGCACGTCGGACACTTTTTTCCGAAAAGTCTTTTGATTGTGCAAGTGCGAAACTGAATTGTAAATGCTTACTCATGAATTCCGTAATAATATTATCACTGAATCACCTTGTTACAAGGATAAAAAAATACGCTGACGTAATTTTTATTTAAGAGCTACGAAACGCGTTCATTTTTTCTATATTTTTCTCTTACTAGGTGCACTACTTTTCAATTTCGTCGATAATTATTTATAAAGTGTGCAATTCTAAAGTATTTCATCTCTATGCTTAATAAAAGACCAACATAATGACATTTTTAATATACAACATCGATTATTTCCATATCTCGGAAACGTCGGTTTTCTTCGAAGTAAATATTTTTCAACTTTTGAGTCTAATACAGTTTAACTTGGTCTGTATGTGCATTTGTTGGACAAAGGAGGACAGAAATTTCACAAGGTACGAAAACACGTAGAGGTTCCATTTTTCGTATTACCACTCGTGCGCTCCAACATTTTTGCAGCGTTTATCTTTATCTGCGTGCATATAGCGGTAAAAGAAAAAAGCTCGTACGACAGTGCAAGGAAATAAGGTGAAGGAAATAAAATATATAAAAGGAAATAGCGTGGAAGAGAGGAAGAGAAGTAAAGAAGGAATAAAAGAGTTTGTAATTAATGCCGAATGAAATTTTTTTAGTAAAAGCTTGAACAAGGTGTATAAAAGATTAAATAAACATTTTGTTATTAACCAACCGTGAAACGTCCTCAAACAGTATAATTTTGCTTATACAGAATATTAAATTAAAGTTACGTACAATTTAATATTCCATTGTCAAAGGCAACGAAAATGAACAGAAAGGACTATGCAAAAAAAGTAATCGATTACAAATCAGTACATAAAGAAGGAATAGCAAGACAAAAACGCGGCGAGAAAAAAAAAGAGCATCGCAGAATCAGCAAGAAGTCCGCAGAGTAGGGTAGTCGGAAAATCGGAGACAAATACATGCCCAGTGTGCACTAAAACAGAAAAAGCAAAAACAAAAACCGAGTGCGCATCGAAGAGAGCCAGAGAGGAAAGGGAAGACAAAAAGGTACATAGAAGAGCGGCGGAGGCCGCTTCCTCGTGTTTTCAACGGCGTTATTGTATCCAAGCGTGATTTACGGCGATTTGTTTCCCGGTGTTCGAGCAGCAGTAGGGCGCGCGCGCCCGCGATAACCCGTGTGCACCGCTCTCTCTCTCTCTCTCTCTCTCTCTCTCGTATCGCGAATTGTGGACGCTCACGCGTTCGAAGCATTTCGGTGCAGCCACGAGCACAAGTGGAAGGAATATTTTTCGAGTCATTCAACACGCTCGCGCACCCCTTACACATCTCTCCTCTCCTGTGTACTTCGTCTGCTGCAAGCCCATGTGACTGTGTATTGTATATATGTTAGGGTTTTGTAAGCTCATTGCTCATGCGGAAATTCGAGTTTTTCTACCGCTTGTTATAGTCAAAAAGGAAAACGTATCGGAGCTTCGGCCGTTACGGTGCGATGATCGCGAAGAAAAGCTCTCAACTTATAATTTACTGCATGGTACCGGCTTAATGAATTTTTAATTAATTTTCAAACTTCCGCATACGTTTTATTAATGGCAGTATGGACATTCCGAGCTTCTCAGCTTTAAGTAGAATAGTCTGCGCAACAACGTAAATTATTCTTATGAATGGCTTATTAAAAAACATGGATTGTGTTTTCACGCGAGCAGAGGTTAGAAATTTATGATGAAATATTTATGCTTTCTAATTATGAATTGTATCAAGCTGTTTTAATTTAATTTGTTCAAATTACAATATTTGTAGTAGAGAAACTATCACAGAAAATATATATTTGTAGTAAACTTTTGAATGTAGATTAATTATGACATTTGTAATATCTGTAACTGTATTATTTACTGTGTCTCTGGTCTCAAATCTTCAATTTTCTACTTCTAATCATTATTGTAATAAAGAAATTTATACATTCATAAATGCACTATTATTTAAAAGAATTATCTGTTGGACAATTAGTTTAACTACAATAGTGTTTTATGAAAAACATTTGTTACTAAAAAATCCTAAACAGAACTTGGTATCGGTATAATCATAATTAGTATTTAAATTTTTAATTTTTCATCATTTAAATATTAAATAAAGTTGTTGATATCAAAACTTTGTATTTGAAATTTGATAATCGAGGAAATTTCATATCATAGCGAATTAAATTATTCAACGAGTTTTAAAAATTTCCGGTATGAAAATTCGACACGAAACAAGAATGACCTTAAAAAAAATATTGATCAGATATTTATTTCGGATAAGACAAGGTATACACGATATACATTTACATGATATACATTTTTTATTAAAAATTCAGGACCAAGAAAATATGCTTAGATTCCAATATATTCATATTTAAGATTATATAGTTAAGTTATTTAAGATAAAATCTATCTTATATTAATATTCTTTTTATTTACCATCAAAAGAATAGATTTAATAATAACTTTATTCCCAAATCCGCTTTAAATACTAATATTGTGATATTTGCAAAAAGTTTAGTTTCATTGCTAGTTAAGAAAGATACATACAGATTCAAGCGTATCGATCGTAAACGAGTATCACTCGGGGTATAACGTAAATATAGTCTAGATGTCTGATTATACCTGGAAATATCTACTGAATAATAAGGTTATATTGGTACACATCATTTCATACTTTAAATTATAAATTGATATTGTTACACATTGCGAACTATTATACGAACGTTGGATAAATGTGATAAGAACTATAAATAATAATAATAATAATAAAATCAAAGTACTTATAGCTACATTTCAAATCATAGCATTTGTTCTCAAATAATTTTTCATATCTTTTGGCGTGAATCTTGCTCTACTTCGATCGGTCAATTTACACTGAATACATGAGCAGCAAATATATTGCTCAACATGCGTAAAGAGTGAAAGATAGTGAGAACGTAAGAGACAGCGCGAAATAGGAGAGAAACATTGAGAGAGAGAGAGAGAGAGAGAGAGAGAGAAGGGGAGAGGAAGTAGAAAAAGACAAAGTGCGAGTAGAGAGTAAAACGAAAATTTTCATTAAGATTACGGTGGACTTTATGCCCGGATAATATCAAGAAACATCCACTTATCGCCGGAATAGAATCCCAACCGCGAGAATCGTACTTTGCTCGCTCGGCGGACACAATACACCGCAGAGCGAGAGAGCATGAGGGGCCGCCGAATGCAAACGCGGCTGAAAAGCGCCGAGCGGTCGGCGAAATTTTCTGGCAGTCTGTATAATTTTAAAGCTCCACCAATGCGCGTACACAGGCACATATATATATATATACATATATATAGAGCACTCGAGCGATAAATCGCTCGTACATCATCCCGATAGCGCTTGGCGCGTCGGGAGAGAGCTCAACTTTCCCTCTCTCTCTCTCTCTCTCTCTCTCTCTCTCTCTCTCCCCCACTTCGCTCATCTCCTCTCTCTCTCTCTCTCTCCTTCTACATGTTCAGACTGGGACATAATAAAACCATCGGATTCCCACATATGTACGAGAGCGCAACACACACGTATAAGCGCGCTTTCGAGCCGATACTTTTTTTCCTCGCTCGCTTTCGCGCACAAAATTGCACCGGTGTGTAAAAAAGGAAGAGCGAGCGTGTGTGCAGTGCGCCGCGCTTACACGCGAAAACCCAAGTGTAATTTATGCGCCAAAAATGTGATGTTACGTAATTTGTGAATAATTTATGGGGTGGAGGTGGGAAAATTCTGGGTCAAAAGTTGCAAACTCTCTTTCTCTCTCATTATTTTATCGATTTTTTCGTCTTGCGGATGCACTAAAGACTAAATGGAGAACACACTAAATATGTAATAAGTTGATCAGTCGGTTTAAGATCTGACTTAATTCTAGTTATACTTATTTCATCTTCTTCGAAACTATATATAGTTCTTATATATACTACTTATAAGTAGTAGCTCATGAAAAGTATACGGGTGCGTTGTTATAACTTTATAAAAAATTCTTTGAGCCACAAATTATCGAGTCGCTAGTACATGTCTCCTTAAATATGTCATCTGTATAACAATATGGGACACCTTTTTAAAAGAAATTTCACATGTGAACAATCTATTAATGGCAGATGATCAAGCATGCCGTTAGTCACGAAGTTCTTTGTGGTACAATATTGAAAACCATTTATTTTGTGTATACAAAGCATATAGTTCTTCCAACTGTTCGCTTTTTCACCTTTAGCTCTTTGTATCATGTTCTCTTTATGTTAGAATTGGTAAACTAATAAAAACAGCGCAATTACGAGACTGCGCGTAGCTTAAACTCAAAGGTGAATATTAAAGCCTCTTACCGGAGTACACTGCATATTAATCGCGCGATCGAGGCCATTATTTATGCGTACCTCTAGGGGGAAACCACTCTATTTCTCTTCTTCTCTCTTATACTCTCTATCGCTGACTTTATCTTCTCTCTCTCTCTCTCTCTCTGTCTTTCTCTACTTGTCCAGTTCTACTCAGTCGTTGTATACACGACTATACACAGACGCCTTTGGTCGAGCGCAGAGAGAGAATGCAATATCTCTGCTACTCTGTTGGCCTTTATATGTCTGTGCCAGCAGAAGCGTTAGGTTTCAATTCGGCCGTGAATCAATGATCATCATTCTAGAATTGGATTCTGGTGGTATCGTGGCATACTCGTCATAGGGGATCAAAGTTCTTGCGACTCCCGCGAACTCCGTCATTACTTTGATTCGCGCGCTCTAGAGTAAAAGAACAACTGTAGCGAAACAGTAAGAATAAGAGACGTGTGAGAAGGAGAGAGTTGCAGAGAGAGAGAGAGAGAGAGACAGAGAGAGACAGAGATTGGAACTCGGAGAGCAATCGTGAATTAAGTATATGCTGCCGGGAATAGTTACGGGTGTAAAAGTGCAGCCTCGTCCCATAAAGTTTGAAAATAGCGAAACGCCAAAGAGTTTTACACGTGAATTTGTTAAACTGTTTGCTGCCTGGCTCTTTCTTCTCTGTGCCATTTATTCGATAATATAGAAGACTGTGATAATAGCGTATAGGCGCGCATAATTGTTTTTATTCTTTATAATTTTGCGCTCTCTGCAGTCCACGTGAGAAGAAGGGTTTCTAATACGCAATAGAGAAATATATTAAGATTCTTGCGAATCCAAAAGGAAGAACACTTGCAATGCGCTACTATTATTTCGGCTGTTAGTAAGCATGGGGGAAAGAAAAATTTATGCCAACGTCTCTTGAGGAATGCTACGCAGAAAAACGTGCTTAAAATGATTGTATAACATCCCAACGAGATATAAATTATATAGAGTCAAGACAACCTTTCTTATATTATTTACGAACGTCGCAACCCTTATTTTATTCGGGGCGTAAAATGGAAGAGAAAATAAATTTTACTTTTAAATAAAAATGTATTCTGATCAAAGTGTTTCGACAAAGGTCAGAATTAATTTTTCAAAATTTATTCATAAATTATTAAAGAAACCATTGAAAGAAGTAAATCGTCATGAATGCTAGCTACAGAATAAAATATAAAAATTCCTAGTATATATGACACATACGTATCTGCGCTTAAAAGTCTGAACGCCAAATTGTTAAAATATGTTTTCAGCAAATTGAATAAAAGAAGTTATTATTAAACAGCGATATAAATCATAATTTAGTACCGAAATCCTTTTCGCTATACCCTGGAAGAAAATTAACCATTGCTGTTGTTGTGTTATTCAAATGGAATCATTCGCAGTCGTAATAAATCTTAAAACCTTATTCAAAGTATCTAAAATATTTTCTATTATTGCCAATAACATATTTTTAACTAGAAAATTAATCAATACTTAGTCAAAATTATCGTTAATGTTCTACCAAGGTATTTTTATTTTAATTAAAGCTTTTTCAACTCTAACCGGGTTATTTAGCTACAATCGGCATAATTCATTACTTTTAAGTAATGTTTAACTTTTCCCGATGTCAACAATTTCATCCACTTTAACGTTGGTTCCTTAATAATGAAATACAATCCAGCGCACACTTCATTGTTTGCTCCGCGAAACTAGTACAGACATGGGTACTCCTTATAATCAAGTTTAACTTCAATAACAAAACCGAACGTCATTATAGGTTAAAATCGTGTTGCAAAGCGCCGACGTAAAAAGTAAAGGGATATCTCAAACTCGCTGCAAGATCGCTCGTAAGTACGGGCACTAATAGGCTCTCAGGAGTTATCTCGACATATTGTAGCGCGCGCCGCTCATCAACTTACAAAGAACGCGCGATTTCGTTCGCTTTAGTCCTGTAACTCAAGCCCTTGGCGCAGCAGCTAATGAGATAATTACTTTTAGACAAGAATCTATTTAATAAGAAAATTTTACCGCTACTAGCGCCTCCTCGGAAGTATAGGTAACGCAACACCCGGAATACCAAGAGTATGACAAACTTTCGATGGGGAAAAAAAAAGGGAAAATGCAAATATTATAACGTTGGAAAATGGCAAGAACAGGAATGAACAGAGTGAAAGAGGGGGTGAGAGGAAAACGAAACGTTCTAGCGAATACAGTGGAGAAACGGAAACGAAAATAACGGAAAGAGTTGGAAGTGGGCAGAAAGAGGGAAAAAAAAGAGAGTGCGGGCGAGAGACGGCTCTCGAGAACAGTGAGTAAGTAATAGCCTGAATTAAGGTGGGAAATGAGTAACGTAAGCGCGAGTGGTGCTAACGCTACGGTGAAAAACGGGGGATGAAAACTGTGTGTGCGTGATGAGTTTCAGACAAAAGAGGCCCAGTGCAGCGCGACTCAACGCAGAAGACAAGGACGCAGGGGAGAAAGCGAGATATGGAAGTAGAGAGAGAGAGAGAGAGAGACAGAGAGAGAACGTAATTTGTGCTTTGTGGCGTTACGTTAGTTTTAATTCATGCTAATGCAGAAGCGCATGAAATTTCATTTGTTCGGGTGAGCGCACGTATAAAACGAAAAGGGAAGCAAGTCGCAGAAACGGCCAAAGCAGCAAATGTATATACGAAAAAACGCGTGAGTTCTACAGACTCCCTTTTTCTTTTACTCCTCTCCCTTCCTCTCTCTAGTTTCCCTCTTTTTTCAGACGCTAAGGTTACGAGGTCTGTTCACGGTAAATCGAATTTATTGGCGTGACCGAATGGCCCTTCCAGTTTGCCAGCCTCCTCTTTCCTGCCCGGTATACGCTATGCTACTTTTGAGGGAACAGCTGCGACTCGGATGTCCCGCGGAAAGTGGGTTAAGTTTTTCTGCGGGGATTGTGGCATCAATGAGAGAGCAGGGATAAGAGCGAGAAAGAGAGAGAGCGAGAGAGAGAGAGAGAACGCGAAGAATGAAAGAAAGAGGGACGAGGAGGAGCACGGGTGGGAGGCTTAGAGCGAGGGAGGGCGAGAAAAACTATCAGTATCTTTACGTGTGCAGAGGCCTCTCGCGGGGGAGGGCACGCAAGAGGTATAATATTATTTCCGAAGTTCGAATGCCAGCTCTGGCGGAACTCGGTTTGCGACGAAAATTTCAATTTTTCAAGCAAAGAGCATTGTAGGTGCCGGAGTAGAGAGGACCAGGGAGAAAGGGGGGATGGGGCGAAGGGTAAGGGAGGGTGACAGGCGAGAGGGGAATGGAAAACGCCGGTGAATTCTGCATAAAGTGAGAATTTCGTCACGCTTCGCGGGGCGCATTGTTGCTGAATCGAAGAGACGGAGCGGTGGCGGGTATTTGCTTTTTTTTCTTGGTTGAGAAATATTTTTTCGAGTGTACATAATATCTCGCGATGTATGAGTCCACTTGGAATTATTGGTTTTACGCTTAGTTAGATTGGAATGCCTATTATGTGGAAGTGGTGCACGGGCATTTTAGAATTTTCGCGAGAACCGAATTGTTGACGGATGAACAAAAAAATGAATACTATAATAGGGGTTGTCGAGAGAAAGAGTTGTACATGGAATGTAGGCGAAAGAACGATGAAAAACACATTTTTATTTATAAAATTAATCTTTTGTAAGCAAAGCTGTACATGTTCCGATTGTTAAGCGAATGAAATAGGAAAAAATTCAATGCAATAAGAGAAGCCATGCGCATCATATATTGTATACTGCGAGTGATATTTCATCATTGTTCGCAGTGAAAACAATTCGAGTTCTCATTTCGAAAGGTTCAATCCATTTAGTAGAGTTATACCTGACCTTTTGGCTTTTCTCATAGAGAAAGAACGCGTTCTCGTGAAAGGCGTTTTTTTGGCCAATTGAAAAATGTCAAGTGTCAATGCGTCGAGAGTACTCTAAAAAAAATCATAAGAGCTTTTCACCTACATATAAAACCATCTGAGTAATAAAAACGTTTCAACACGCACATGCCTTTCATAAATTCTCAATGAGAAAAGTGCACGAAATATATTATTTTCAAGTAAATAAGCGGCAATTATATATACCCTTTGCCGCCGGTATGATGGCATGCAAGGGCAGTATTGTAACGATGGCTTAAATCATCCCTATCTCAAACACATTTATCAATCGCATTGTTACAACGCGTGACACTAAAAATATGCGTAGAGTTGTTGGAGCGATCAAAGTAAAAGGGAGAGAGTTTTGGAGAAGAAAAAAATTGTCGATCCGCTAAATCATCGGGATTTCCAGCGTCGCGTATAGTAAGGTGCTCTCTCGAGTTTAATAAAATTTCCGCGGAAAAAGAGAGAGCGAGCGAGAGAGAAAGAGAGCAGCAAAAGAAGAGAAGGACAGCGAGTGAATTTTTTATCGGGCAAATTAAATAAGCTCCCAAACAGATCCATTAATCAAGTCGCGTACTTAAGTCACGATAATGTTTTTCCGCCAGAGCACAGGGGCCGCCGCCGCCGCCGCCGCCGCCGCCGTCGCCGTGCGCGCGTTAGTATATACAGAGCCACTCTGGAGCCGCGGGATCTAGTAAATCTCCCTTCCGTGTTTCAGCGTCCCGTAAGTCAGGCGCCTTCATAGTGAGTTATATCCGCGAAACGTGGAGAGAGAGAGAGGGAGAGAAGGACGCTCCGAGCATATAACTCACTGACCACAGCATATTCAAGAGGCTCCCCCCCAAGGCCCCCCCTTCTCCCTCTATATACGTTTCGCGCGCGCTCCCGATCCACAGGTATTGCGTATTTGCGATCTAACTCATACGGCTGACCGCCTCGGTGTGGCTTGCTAGGTAGTGGCTGATGTAAGCGCGCGACTCGAGCGGCGGCGGCGATGGCAAAGCTCTCTCGCACTGTATTTGGACGACGCGTGCGGTCTTGTGCATACAGAGAGAGAACGAGAGAGAGAGAGAGGTGTAAGGTGTAGGAGAGACGCGCGAGAGAGAAAGGACGAAAGATATGCAAGCGAATATGGATGCGGTGCTCTGCTAATAGATTCGATGTGTTTTGAGCACTTTGCCTCATTCCTAATGCATACCGTGAGCATAATGAGAGCAGGTGGTTATAGAGAAGCTGAAGGAATGCGATATTTGACGAATGAGTTGGAGTGAATTGCGGGAGGTGATGGTCCAGTTGATTTGCACTGACGTCCGTTCACGTTTGACTGATTATTTTGTGGTAAAAGTCTCCCTGTTTGTTTTGCGGGATAACAGGATCGTGTATGTAGAGTAAAAAGTTTAGATCTTTTTGAGAAGCAAATGTTGGGAGAGACGCGCTGCGGGGATTTTTCCCCTTTGCGGACTTGGAAATTCGATAAAAATGTCTACCTTTTATTCCTCGTGTCACGAAACTTTTGCGGACGACTTTGTAGCAGCGGTGTGTGTCTCTTCCGCCAACAAAGCTTCCCCCGTCTCTTTCGAACCGCACTATACATATTTTAAAACATTTTTGACAAACATATACAGAATACACAATTTTGCTCATGTGTACACTATATAGAAAATGTAGAAATTAAAGAAGAAACATTGTATATAAAGAACTAGATACCTACAAGGACTACAAATCAGACTGTTAAAAAGAATAAACAAAAATAAGTTTATAAATCATAAGTTACCACTAAACATCAAACAAACTTTTGTATTTGAAGCCTTGATATACCATTAATTTGAATTGAAAGAACAATACCTTAACTCAGAGAAAAACACTAGACACAAATGTTTACAAATTCCAATAAGACATAAAAATATTAGCATAAAAAACAGTTATATCAGAGCCCTAATGCTGTACAACAAACTACCAAACGAACTCAAGACTTTACACAGCAAGAAGATTATAAAAAACAAAATTAAAATATGGATAAAGGACAACTTCAGCAATATATGAATACAAGTATTAACTGTCAACAGATGTATCATTGAAAATAACAGTTATAGAATTTCATACGGTGATATCAATTACACGGGAAACAGTAAAGCTCTTCTATATTTCTATAGAGGAATAAGAGGGACACAGACATTTACAAACTCAATGCACCCCTTAGAAAAATAACCAAAACATACAGATCTAAAAGTAGTTGATGACATCGTTTTTACTTCGACCTGCAAATGTGATTCAAGCTTACAACACAGAGAGATGTTCCTACATTGCAGGGTGACATGCGCAGTTGGACTAACATGTCCCGCCAGACTAAACAACATAGAAAAAGAAATATTCAAGAGAAACAGAAATGCTTCAACAGAGGTGTATACGACAGTAAGATCTATGCTAGCAAGATACTGGAGATGAAGATATAAAATTTCAAGAACAAGATTAACATTAAGAATGCAATTTGCGATTTTCTGATTTGACCTGGTCACCAAGTTACCAGGATACAAGTACAGATTTGAGCGGATTGCAGGCTTTATCCATTAGTTTTTTTAAGGTTGTATAGGCTATATAGGCGAAATGATGACACACAATTGAAAATTTGTTAATAAGTAGATTTTAACAATACAAGGTCACCCACAAAATTTTAGAAGGATTGATTAGCTCGTTTAAAAGTTATTGATAAGTATAAATTTCAATTTAACATGCGAGGTATACCTGTATCTATCAATTTAATACCAAAATTCACAT
>UELU01144142.1:0-36284 GCA_900490025.1 Megastigmus dorsalis | reverse complement strand
CTAGTATAGCTCTGTATAAAAATATACTTTCAAATCATAAAAGCTTAATTTTTAAATTTGACTAACTTTTGGATTTGATGGTATAGCCTATACAACCTTAAGTGAGTTTTAAGTGTTTTTTAAATTTTTAAATTTTAGTTTATATAGAGCCAGACCAGCGCGTAGGCTTTCATATCCTCTGCTGGATTACTTCATTGTAATGTAAACTTTGTGCAATATTCTCTGTAATTATTGTATACACTCTGGTTTAAATAAATAAATAAATATAGTTTGAATTTGTAGAAAAACGCTTGGAAGAAGTGCACCGTGCAATTTGTACATGATGGAAAGTTCGTTAATATGGAAAAATTTCGAAAGTATAAGAGTACTTTCGACTGCACGGATCTCTTCTGCCCAATTAAGGATGAATTCATCACAGTACTGAAAAGGTGAAAAGAAAAAGGAATTTTTACTAGACGCATTTTTAAAGCTTAAGGGCTTAGAAGGATGTAGGATAAGTAGGAGAAGAGTAAGAGCGCATCGAGTGAGTCGGAAATACCAAGAGAAAGAGAGAGAGAGACAGAGATAGAGATAGAGAGATAGAGAGTAAAGCAGAAGCGAAGGGGGGTAGAAATCAATACGAGTATGTATCCCAACAGCAGCAAAGCGATTGCTTCGCACAGGAGTCGCGCAAAACCCCCTCGCTCTCTTTACTATACCGGGCCGCGTTTTCATTTTGCCGTAGTATCAGCAAAAATTTGCAAGCGACTCTCGGGGTGTGCGCTTGGTATGCTAAACCAATTGCGTGATGTTTTAAACGAACACTCCTATATCTCTGTCTCGTTCCCTCTCTTCCTCCATCTCTCTAGTTCTATCTTTGTTTGCCATTCTCTTTTCATGGCTTTTCAATTGCGGTTGGTCTCCCGCACGCTCTCTCTCTCTCTCTCTCTCTCTCTTTCTCTCTGTCTCTGTTTCTCCCCTTGTTTTATCTCAAACCCGGTGCGTTTGGCGTTCGCCGCGGTGAAACACGGATGCGGCAGAGAGCTGCCCCTCGTCTACTGCCGCCCGATAACTGTTACCTGCGCTGACCTGAAATTAATTTAACTTTCGAAAGCCCGCGTACTTTTGATTCGATCTCTACGCTGCTGTGCCGTAGTCGCTGCTGTTACGTCGGATCGCTTTAGCTCGGATGTTTTCGGCATCGACGTATTTACTTGAGGAGGGGCTGTGATAGCCAAGCTACTGATTAGCCTGTAAGGTACTATCTCTCAGCTTAATGCTGTTATACGTGAGCAGAATCAATGTCTCTATATAGTTTATTGTACCTGCATGGATTATAAGGTAAGTAGCCTCTGTTGAATATCTAAATATAAATAATTGTTAAATCATATATTCTAGTATCTTTCGTTGAAGTAAAATATGTAGGTAAACATGAAAGACGTAAATATGTAATCGTTAATTGTATAAAAATAGGCTCTTCATTAATATGTTTTTGAATTTCTTCCTTGTTATAATCCGAATTCACGATTAAACAATTTTTAATTACTTTTTTCTCGTCAGGCCTCGGTTGCGTGTAAATCCGGTGTATGATTTCTGTAATCCAATTACGGAGACAGGAATTAAAATCCTATATCGTGAATTCGTGTGCCATCGATGAATTTAAAGTTGGATTCGTTTGCAGCTCGTCGAATTCACCAGCCGCAATTAAATGGACTCAAAAAGTGTGTGTTCATTTTGTTATGTAAATTTCACATTTTCATTCTGCAATTATCAAATAAGCGAAGTGGAATTTCGTTATGTTACAACGCACAGCAATTACCATTAGAAAGAGATCCACTATACGTTCATTTGCGTCTGATGTGAATATTCGCCTTCATTGTAATTCATTCAATGTTGGAGGAGATTTTGTCATCGCAGCACTCCTTTATTCAAGGGCGAGAAAAGACGGTGCTACTCTCTATTTGTAACATTCATCGTACTAAGAAAATAAATTTCAATGTCACAAGCACTTGATTTATTCAAAGAGAAGTGATTTAGCGAGCGTCATACGATAGTATATTAATTTTTTAGGAAATACGTTAGAACGATCATTCTTTCCAGTATAAAGATGATAACATGAGAAAACGGTGATGTTAAAAATTATGTTATTCTATTCCTGATATTTTGTGATCTTATAAATTCTTTTTTTATTCTTAACTAAAAAAAAAGACCAATACAATAATATGAAACATCGCTTAAAACAATAGGAGAGACCACTTAATCGACAAAATACATCTTTAAAATTCAGGAGGTCTCTAGAAGAAGTGAAAGAGCTGTAGATAGTTAGATAAAGAGAGTAAGGGAGACATGGGAGAGAGGAGAGAGAAGATAGAGAAAACGAGAGAGGAATGTAGAAGGAAAGAGAAAAGGCGCGAGAGAACACTTGGCCAAGCTCAAGGATGCGGAAAGAACAGTGGTACTTGGTACTGCCGAACCGTAACGTCATGAGTCCCACGAGCACCGCACTGCTGCGCTCTGCCACTGCACATTCCCATCCACTCGCCAACCTCCCCCCGCCCTCCCCCAACTCCCGTTTTTCCCTCTTTCCTCTCTCTCTCCCTCGGGAAACTAGCAAGCCCTCTTCTGCTAATGTATGTACCATACCGGGCGCGCACGCATCCGAACGCGCACTTGCACCTACAATATCCTCCTGTGCGCGCTCGTTTCGCGTGTGTGCGCGCGATTTCGGTGTGCGTAGATTGAGTATACTGGGTGTAATCGAATACCCGACTAAGAACATGCGATTGATTCGCGAGTTGAAACTAAATAAAATAAAGGTACAAAGAAGTGCACCCATGGGAGAGCTGATGCACCAGTTGCTTTGGAAATCGGTCTTCCCGCGAATTGGTAAATCATGGAAGTGCAATTTTATCTTTAAACAATTAGACACGCTTGTTTTTCCAGTGTGTGCATTCTGACATGATCGATACAAATACACTATTGTTTTTGTAGTCGTCATAATTTTGAGATCATGCGCAGAATTGCCAAAGTAGCGGCATTATTTTTACAATAAAATCTGCTTATGAATGAACGTATCAAACTTTCTAAACAGCTTGCCACAAACGAACTTTCATTTGGATACATTACAATTTCAGTTTCTTTGATGGACGTGTTTATAATGCACACCCTGTATATTAGTCGGCATGGGTAAAGGCATTTTATATATAATTATATATAATCAAGTATGACTGCTAATGCTTATATCTATACAATTTTTTAGAACCTTCTACAACCATATATGCAATTCATAGATAATCATTTAAAAATTAACTTGAATGGAGTAATCGCATGATGTCATCGTTTATACATACATATATATATATATATATACGATCGTAGATGGTCACATGTAATTTTTACTCGGGCTTCAGTGTTATACTCGTTATACATACATGCTCACGGTGACGTTGATGGCGCAGGAGGAAAAGAGAAGCTTTGCAATCGTCGCGCGTGGCGGCGTTTTTCTTCCTTTAACGTTTCACCGTCGGTTTAAGTGGGTCTCAACCTCCCCGATGTTGAGCAAGTCTGTACGGTTTTTCGACCGAATCAGTGGAGCTGCTACTTGTGTCGTCGACTCGCTCCGGAGTTTTATACGGCTACCGACCGAGTCCTGCCTCCACGGCGTTCAACGAGAAGAGAAAAATAATGGAAAAAGAAGAAGGAATAGTAAGAACGAAAGAGAGAAAGAGTAGAGAAAAAAAGTATTTGCACAATATAATACTCGCTGCATCCTTTGAATTTTTGCTGTCATTCGCGTTATTGAACGTTCGATAATAATAATAGGAAGAATGGCATTGCATAAGAATGCATTGCATTGAGGAATCTATTTGTTTATATTACAATTTTCATATAAGTAAAATATTCTAGAAGACGTATTTTTGTTTGCTATTCCTTTATGGATTCCTGTTATATTATGGATTCCTAAAGAGGAATGTCCTCTAAAAAGTTTTTCAACCAATTAAATAATGAATTTGGTTGTTAATATACAACCATGATTAATATTCGGTATAAATTCATAATAATTTTGGAGTGGATGCTTGTCCGAGGGGACTTTTTCATTTAAAAATGCTTCGAGCTTGATAGTCGCCGAGTGGATCGTGATACGTGAAATTCCTGGACATGCATGATAGACCACAAATGTAAAAAGTTCTGGTTGAAGTGTGTTTCTGATTAATGGATGCTTGCACTATCGTCCTAATGAAAAAAAGACTTTGATTTGAAAATAATAGATGCCGTGGTATTGCTGATGCTCATCTGTTTTTTTTTACATTTTAAATTAGTTTAATTACGTGTGTACTAAAAAGAGTTTTTTACAAGACCTCAAAAGCTGAATTTCAATTGACAAAATATGTAATAAAAACTTGTCCTTTAAATTATAAAGATATTTATTTAATAACGTACTTAAATATATTAAATATTATTATTATTATTTATTAATAATATTTATAATATTACCGTTATTAATGACCAGAGAAGTTTCTGCATTATTAAATAGTTGTTAAAAATCGCAGATGTGTTAACTTAAGCGAGGGGGATCAAAAAAGCAGTACAGCATGCCGTCACGTATAACGGAAATGAAATTTGCGGGTCACGTTTTTAACTCGGGGAAAGAAGTGATGGTGCAGGTGGTCAAGTATCCTGTATGTGCAAAAATTATAAATGTTTCAGGATGTCCGTACTCGTGATACGAAAACATTGCGCGGCAAAATATTTTTCTTTATTTTTTTTATATAGATCATTGCAGGCAGAGATTAACTATTTTCAGCTAATAATCTTTATTCTTCGGCACTTTCATATTTAGTTTCATAATATAATTATAAAAGTTCAGCCGCATTTATTTTTTAAATTGTTTTAATGAAAATTCTATAAATTGAATTGAATCTAAGAAGATTAATATTACGCCATAAAAATCTGTTTCCAATGGGTTTATTATTTTCAGCAAAAAATTTGTAACACCGACGGCTTAGAACTTTTTTCTATTTGACTCATAATTGTTAATTTTGTATTCCATTAACAAATATTACAATCGCATTCACATGTATGTGTGCTCTTCAATATAGTAGCAACACACCAACTCAGCGGATTAAATCTGGAATTATATAGGTAATAATATTACAGTATTCGGTCAGGCATTTATCCGATATTTCCGCTTTTGACATTCATGTATATTTCAACTCCTAATTAGCTTATAGAATTTATATTTATGTATAACATGGAGATGAAAGGTAGCACTTATTGTAGCGTTGTCAGATTTTTATGCGAATTATTGAAATGTTTCTGTGGAAATGATAACATCGATCAAAACTTCAAAAGAATAGTCTCTAAATTTCCTTCAAGACTGTATATAATTCCTTAATCTATCATTAGAGTAGGCCAAGGCATTTAATAATGACGCCAAATAATCTACAAAGATGCATAAATGCGTAGATTAAGTGTGTGAGTGAAGACGCTATGTACACACCATGCAAGTAAATTACAAAAATGCGAAATATAGAAATTCCGCATCGAAACTAATCAGTAAATAACTAATCTTACGAAGCAGAACCCTATAAATGGAAAAAGGGAATCCATCAAAAAGTATTTTTCGTCTTTGAGCGCAAAATCGCGATATGTTCTCTTTTTCTACTTCTCTTTCTTCTCTCCTTCTTATTTTTACTGCTAAGTGGGCGAAGCGGCCTGTTTTCCGCAGAACAGTTTTACCCAAATGCCGACGATTGTGCTGGTAGGCAATGTAACTTTATGGGTGTGCAAGCGTTACGAGAAAATGTTTCATTTGCACTGATTCCTCTATTTTTCAGACGATTTCCTTCGTTTAGAACTTGCCTTATCATGTGTTTAAAAGGAAATACGTTATTGTCTTCCTAGAAAGTTTTGCAGAAAAATTCGTACTACATAGTTTCTAACTGGTAGCGAACAGCAGGAAGAATCGTACTAAATAGCTTCCAAATAAGCCTCATCGTTATTTTTTTATGTGCTTTGTAATATCATTATTTTCTGTACGCATTTCTAACAATTGTTATCAGTACGAAGAATTGGTTCTTAGAAAGTCTAAATACATTACTTTAAGCTAAACTACAACAGGAAATTTAATATATTTTTCTATTTTTGTAATAACGATTTTTTTGGTTTTCCAGACATCACATTTTTATCCTTATGTACCTTATTATAAAATTATTGAAAGAATTATAACAACAAACGATTTCACGGAAAAAGTTAAAATAATAGTAACCCCTAATTCAATTGAAATGATATGGTTACAAAAAACGAGAGAAAAGACTAATCAGAAAAAGCAAAAGGATAAAATAAAGAAGTTACCGAAAGAAGGGTGTTCAAGTATAAAAATGAAAGAGAATACTATGAAGCCGAGACCCACACGCTTTGCTGCCTGAATCTATCAGAAAATCAAGCAAAAGCTGTCCTTGCACTATACACAACCTCATACTCTCGTTTCTCTCTTCCTTCCTTCGTCATCGGTGCAGTATCCATATGCTCATTTAAAAATAGCATTCTGGCATTTCCTCTTCCCATTCAGTTTTATTTCTTGCGAGTGAATGTGAGCCCTTAGCCGCTGTAGCGGTCACTCGATTACGATTTTCTGACTCATCAATCTTGCTCTGCGATCAACTCGAGCGAGTGCACACACCAGTTAAAGATCAGGCGGAGAGAAACCGAAAACCAAGGAATGGGAGACTTTCTCTGTCTTCTTGTGAAATTGAATAAGTAGATAGGTGGAGTCTGAGGAGAGAATTATGGATAAATGTGACTTTGTAGTGGGGCTTCTCTATGAAAGAAGGAAATCAGATAAACGTTGAATTCGCATACGACCATGTAATTTAGATACTGTTCTAGTATCGAACTATCAGAATACGTAGGCAATAATATATAATAAATAATTTAATTAATTTTTTCTGCTCCCAAATTTGAAATCCGATAAAAGTTTGATAAATTATGCTATGGTAACATAAACTGTTCTCCATGTGCATAATGCAATTTTGCAATATATAATTATCCATGCATCAAAAAGTTCTACCTTATGAGATTCGATTAATTTAAAAAGTGGGACTTATATTTTTTATAAAATGAAGAATTATTTGAAAGCGCCTGCGGATGTCACAGAGCATATAGTTGTTGGTTCAATGCAATATGCTCGCGAAATTTGGAAAAGGCATGGTGGAAAATTCACGACAAATTTTCCTCTCTCCCCTTCTCGCTCAACCCACCCCGTTAACGTAGCGTCTAGGTTACGTAGGTGGCTTTCCCGAATTTCGCGAGCTACCGTGTTTACCGTGTGATCGAAGCTTCGGAGAATCTATCCTATGTAAATAAGGTGTACGCGAAGTTGCTCTCGGTAACGCGCTTAGATCTCTCGGAGTTAAGTTTTCCACTTTCAGTGCTCTCTCTCTCTATCTCTCTCTCTCTCTCTCCCTCTCCCTCTTTTTCCCACTCTTCCCGCTGCCTCTCTAACTCTCTTACTCTCCTTCACTATCGTTGCGCGATCCCGAGGCATGATTCTTCCGTGCCGAGGAAACGATTTTTCAAGCAAACACTCAACCGACGGGTTCTTTACGCGCTCTCGCGCTTCTACACTCGTTCGCTCTTTTCAACTCACACATGAGGTCTGCATGCGTCACGCGCTCGCAAAGGTATTTTTTTTTCTTGGTACCGTTCTAGGTGATTGGGTTTTTTCCACGATCCAAGAGTTGCTCAGCATGTACTTTTTACAAAAACTATTTTTATTTAATTTTATTTCTTCACTTTGGAATTCTTCAAATTATGTTGGCACTATTTTACTATTATTATGAAAGCTTCCTATCTTCATGAAAAAAAAATTCGAAGTTAGCGAGTCATCTATTCAATGAAGTTGCTTACTAATAAAAATATATTTAGACGGGGTAATTGATCAGGACCCATGTTTTGACCGTTTTCTTATTACATTTTTAATATTCCAGCACTTCCTATTGTAAGTAAATTGCACTTATTATTATCGTTTACTTGACTAATATCTATTTTGTATACATTACTCTTTGAAGTTTTTTATTTTATACAATGTTAAATTTCGATCAAAAACTAATTAAATGTCATGATTAAAAACGGTTTCGTAACCTATTTTTTGCTTAAACAAATATAATAAATTTATTATCGATTGCTTACCAATTTTTATTGCAATTAACGAAAGATGTAACCTTAATATACGTATAAACTTAAAGTAAAGTAAGATTTAAGCTGTTATTTTATTTATATCCGAATATAAGCATGCGACACGCTCCAAAAACTGGGTCCGTGACGGTAAAACTTTCACAGATACGTATTTTATACATCATAAATGAATATATAATAATTAAGACATGCAAAAATATTAAATTAGTCTAATGGGAAGCTAACCGAGTCGGCTGACTATCTGATGCGATGTTTGCTCCTATATATAAACCAAAATAACCGTCGAGCGTTGTGCTTTACGCCCTACGGCGTTCCTGCTAGCAATTCCAGTAACTTTTGTCTATATCTAGTGCACATTTGACTGCATTGTGTCTCTCACTAAATATTTTCATAGTCAATGCTTTGTAGCACTGTATGTACATATAAAGTACATATAAAGTACATACCTTATGCCACAGGTGGAATAAAGAAGTAACAAACCAGTGTAATCTTAAAAAATATAAATTAAAAAAACTAATGAGTCAGAAATATTGTATAATTTCACGATCACTTAAGATTTGAATTACTTGATTGCTGATCAATTTAAGAGTACGTCGAAGTATATTATACTTCGAATTCCCCACTAAGTTTTTAACACTTTTTTCTAATTTATTTAATAACGTTAGACAATCACAGAATGTTTGTGAATAACTAATAGATGAGAGCAAAATGTATTATACAAAGAAGTTCCTTGAATTTCTTTTTTAATTTATGAGAGAAAGCTTCTTCAATTATTAGCAATTGCGTTCTTCATCTTCGTATAATAATTATGCACAAAATATTGGTTATATTACTGTAAAATGACTATCGTTTATTTTCGAACGTGTTTTGCATAGAAGGGGTATATACCTAGAGATGCTACGATAAAAGTGTGCCGCTTAAAGTCCATACCCTCAGCTCTTTCTGCCGTATTCTTCGACACACTTTGTTTTTGCACAAACTTTTTATCCGTCTTTTTTAAATAAATCAATAAATGAAACTTTAATAAAACAATATCGAAAAGAACTAAAAATTTATATTCCAGCTGTTCCATTACGAATAAATTTAAAAATGGTCGAACGAAAGGGTAAAGTTTTTTAAAAATCACTGGAGGACGATCTTCGTAAAAGAGAACATAAGCGAGCATTATTTAACCTCTACTTGAGTCCCCTTAATCGTTTTCTCCATCTCCCTCTCAGGCATATACGTGCAAACACACATACCCTTACACAAACACATACACACACATGCACACACACACACACACACACATACACATACATACACACACACGGAGAAAACTCCACTTTAACCCTTTTCGTTTTGGTTCTTTTGTGACTTTCGTTTCTCTAGCTATTACCCTATCGTTGTTCCTCTCCTTCTCCGTCTCCTTTTGCCTCTCGCCAGGTTTTCTTCTCGGCGGTGCGCGCCGGTGTTCCTCCTGCTCCTGCTGCTGCTACTGCTGCTGCTACTGCTGCTGCTACTGCAAGGGTATCTCTCTCTCCATGGAAGGAAGTTAACCTCCGAGTTTCTATGTAAATGCGGAGACGCAGCGGTGGCATTGGGAAGGGGGAAGTTCGATCGTTCGGACGTGCCTTAAATCGAACGTGCCTGCGGGACGACGATATCGTCCCCCTGATTTTCCCGTACATTTGCGAATAGTGCCTTTGAAAAAGTCCTGCCAACTTATGCGGAAATTCAGAATCCTATTGGCTACACTCGAATGCCCCTTTCTTTTTGCATTTCCTCTTTCGATTGTTTGCCATTCTTCTCGTCTATATGTTGTGACGTTATTATCGAGTCCATGTAATGATGAGGGTTCAAAGGCGCAGCTATTGGCATAACGTTTCCTGCACTTTTCCGAAAGCGGAGGTTGTTTTTTAGCTGAGCTAAATTATGTACCTTGAATTCGATTATATTCGACTTTTCTTATTTTTGAATTTCTATTATTCGATCTAACTTTATGCATATTATAGATATCTAAAGGATTTCAGCGTATCATGGACGTGTTTAAAACAACATATTACATTCCGGATATATTTTGTGCAATTAATAAATCATTCAAATATATTTTGTTGTCCAAAACAATATCAATATTATAGAATGACAAGAAAACCTTAATTCATTTTTCTTCGTTCGGTATTTATTGGAAAAATTACCTCCAGATCACAGATTTGGTTTAAACAAGTTTGTTAATATAAGTTAAAATTACCTTTCAATAAAAAACAATCCACAATCATGTATACTTATTAGGCCTTGGAAACAAACAGAAGAACTTAAACGTTAGATTCCTTACTTTATCATTGGCAGAGTAAGAAGCATCAAAGAGGTCGAAAGCTCTTCAAACTTTCATCTTCTCTAATTATCTTCGACTCAGAAAATCCTGTAGCCCCGCATATACACGGCTATATAGCCAGAGACATAACGAGATACGGCAGTAGTAGGCTCGGGCGCATTATCCGTCAGTCTTCTTCGCCTGGTCATTAAAAAAGAGAGACAGGCAATTCTGGGCAGGTCTCGTTGACGACAACGGCGAATAGAGAGAGCGAGAGAGAGAGAGAGAGAGAGAGAGAGAGGAGAGAGAGAGAGAGAGAGAGAGAGAAAGAGGGAGAGAAGGACTTGGCAAAACTAGGCTGACTGAGCTGTTTGGTTCACTGGGGCCACTTTAATGGCTCCGCTCCGTAGCCCTCTCGAGACCGCTTGCGCGCCCCGGCTTATACGACCGTCTTATATTATTCAATGCGCACAGCAAGGTATAGCGGGCATATACACAGGATAACTGCCACGTGCACGATCGTGCGAGAAAGGCTAACTAGTTGACGCCTTAATAATAGAGACGCAGCTGAATCATTGACCGGAGGGCCGTTGAAGCTTGCGCGATGCCCGTCCCCGCCTTTCCGGCTAATCGTGACTGCATTTACCTGTTTTCAGTCAAATTCAATTTTACACTTGAATATTTTCACCTTTGCGCGTCGCGCACAATCTCCAAAGTTTATGTATAATTTCCTGATATTTTCAACAAACAGTACGATAAAGTTCATCTATTACAGTTTTAATCTGTAGTCATTACTTTTCAAGTATTATATAGTCTGCGCGATTTAGATCTTATTTTCTTTGGATTTTATGTTTTCAGAAGATTGTATGGAAAAAATTAAAATCGTGTATTGCATTAATGTATAGGTATTTATTTATTGTGGCACAGCGGATTCTTTTTTAATGTGAAAGTTATACTATCTTTATTTTATAGTATAGGAGCACAGTTCGTGCGATGAAAGTTTTTGCACACGCTGGGTCGTTCGTTAAGTCGATCAGATTACTTACCGACATTCATTACCTTGCTGCGTTTGCTTAGTCTTCGAGTACTTTGTTTGACGATATAAACACTTTCTATCACATACTTTTTCTCGGCTATCTTGTTTGCTTAATCGGAAAGGTGGAGATTAAATAATTAAACGCTAAAAATAACGTTCTAAAACAGTCATTTATTTTTGATTTATTATTTCCTTTATATTTTTTCACGAAAAAAACATCTCACAAACAATTTGTAATTCTATACAATTTCTATAAGCATTTTTATTAGTAATTGAATGATAAAAGCTACACATTTTAAGATTAAATTTGAATCACTGCTGGCAGATATTATTCAGAATTTCATAAGCCGTCGGCTATCACCGTCTCCTTCTGCGTTACATAACAGATAGAAATCCTATATCTACGACAACGAAAATGGAGCGAGTGAAAGAAAGCGAACGAAAAAAAGCTCAAATCCAGTAGATATACAACTGATATTTCGCAGGATGTCTCACCCCCACTTCGCTTAACTGACTGTTTACACTGTCCACGTGTGACTTTGATGGCCATTCCTCGTCCCCTCAGTGTAGCTTTCCCCCTACATTCTTCTTCTAGCTCCCTTCGCAAATCCAGTTTGTTCCGATTCTCTGCGACCCTTTTATCGAATCCTCCACCCTCACCAAGCTTTTGCCAACCGGCTTTAATGTAAGCGTCGAATGTGGAGGATCCTCACGAATCGCTGAAATGGTGCTGTTCTGCTCTCTGATAGGGTGAAACCTCGACGTGCGTAAATAGCCACTGCTTCATTTGCTCTGCCATTCTCTCACATACGCACACAATAATTTTCACACAATTGTTTAGGTATGTATTATATTTTTATTTTATAAATATATATAAGTTACATAACCTTTATATATTTTCCAAATAAATTATTCCATTGATTCACTTTTCAATAATCATGATTATTTTTTTTGTTTAGATAAATCTTCCCACTTCTTATGACAAATTAATCTACCGAGAGTTGCGAAATCGTATTAGAAATTGTCAAGTATTCTTTTTATTTCAGTATATTTTATTTTATTATATGGAAATCGATATGGATGTCTTGCGGATTTCTATATAAAATCCATACGGATCCACATGGTAATATACAGTTCAAATTACAGTCTGGAATCCATCTGAGTTTCCAGGTGAAATTTTAGGTCCTAGTTCTTTCTGTAATTAATTATAAAATTTCAAAATTCACGCAGATTTAGTGACCATGATTGTGTTTCATTGTGATATTAAAAATTTTAATATTAAAGCTTCATTCCCCAGTTTGGGTGTTACCATCTTCATTTACTGTATATAAGGTATCCCGTACACTTTTATATATAGGTACTAACTATACTGACGGCGCAAATTCGCGAATATTAGGTTAATAATTTAAGTCACCATGACCTGAAAAAATAGTCGTTTCTCTATGTCTACTCAGTAGTCTCTGCTTAGCAGAAAGGAAATATTACTCTATTCGTCGTTAAACCCATTGAAATCCGATATCAATTGAAATAGACAAACATAATTTAGACTTTCATAGAATTACGTTAAACAAACAGAAGTTTTAATACTATAGACGTATAGATTACTAGAGGCAGCTGGATTATTCCACATTTCATAATAGGGTTCGTACACCCAATTGGAGTCCAATAACTTAAAATAAATAGATAACAAATAAAAAATCATTTTATTACAAAAATCGAGGTACAAATGATCATAAATAATTCTAAAATTATTTTAAGAATGTTTATTCTATGGCAAAAATTCAGGTTCGAAAAAGTTACAGATTAACATTGTATTATATATATTAATGCAGTTATGAAATTAATATTTATGGAGTTAAAATATGCCAGGAAATAAGCAAGCAGATTTGCGTGCGTCTCCCCTCTCACTGCACTCGCACTGTCTCTCTTACCTTGATTCCCTTTATTCTGCCGTGGTCGGTGCACACGAGATATAGCAAACTCCGCCATTAGACTTAAGCTACTCGTTGAGGTTCTGGGCGTATCAACGGCACATCCGCGTTAAAGGAGCGGGGGCACTGGGAAATGGAGTCGCCATTAACGCTAATACTTTTGCAAAGACGCGGGGCGTGCCGAGGCTCGGGAAAAACGCAGCAGGAAAAGCGGAATAATGAAGTAGAGGAGGCAGAAGAAGAAGAAGAATAAGAAGAAGAAGAAAGAGGGATAGAAGAATAGAGAGGTAAAGGAAACGGAGAAGGCGTGGAAGATAACGATTTTCTCGTTAAAGATTCATATGATCGTTCATCGTTAGACTACCGGAACGGATCCCCCACCCCTTCCTATCCTATTCCACGTCGTGGGTACTCGTGAGAGCAGAAAATTTTAACTTGAATTACAAATCTCTGTGAGCAGTAATTTTGTTATAGACCGAAGAAATCACTGCTAATTGTTTTAAGAGTATGCTTTCTTGAAAAGAAGTCAATTTTCGCTGTACCACAAATTCATTACAATATTGGAATTTCGCAAGTTTTATAATTGAATTAATACTCATTTTAAACCTAAGTAATTTAAGAAAACCAACAGCGAGACTAACTTTATTCGCCTCAGTATTTAAAATATTTAAACTTGTACAACTAGTTATTGGTCAAAAGAAGTAATAATTACTGATCAAAGTTTAAGATTATATAGAATAAAATAAGTTTAAATAAATTATAAATACCAAATAGACATTAATGAAATACACGCTAATAAAAATCGAATATTGTAAAAATATAAACTATTTGCTATTGCTGTGTTATACAATATATATACATATTTATTGCAATCGTATTGTATATTATATCAAAATATAATGATAAAATAACCAGAAATTAGTATCTGATTAGTAATTAGTTCAGTAACGATACCTACTAGTGTATTGATATTTTCATTTCTCCAACAAAAACTACACATATTATAAAAAATTACAAAACATTACTCACAATATAAAAAAAATACGAAAAAATCTTGAAGCGATAACGAATAGAATAATAGTATAAATTAATCGCTTTTCCAGACTATAATAGTATAGGTAGTTATAAATGTTAGGAGTATAAGGTGTACGCCGTATACTCAGTGGGTTATCAAATAGTATTTTATATATCAAAAACAATACATACAATAGACTTTTAAATATGTTGACCGTTAAAGTAATTCTGTTTAAACCTCCCTCTTGCGACAAGCCTTGTTTATTCTTGACGTGGCACACGATTATTATGGTATCTCTAAAAGTAGCTAGCCGAGAAAAAAGTGGATGGGAGGAGAATCAAAATAATCCGGCATCGCATTTGTGAAACGCCGTTCTCATCTTTTCCTCCCGTTGGTCTCCGTCTTCCATCCAGATATTATGCATCGTCTTCTTTTTCCATCGCTAGATTACTCGGCTCTCTAGTGAATATTAAATTTGTTTCGCGCGAACAAAGTGCTTCCCCACCGACCGTTTTCCTTCTTACCTTTTTTCATTTGCTTCTCCTTTATTCTTCTACCGTTTCATTTCCGACATTCTTGGCCGGCTAGTGGAAGAGAAGAGCTACGTCTCTGAAGGAAACATCATCTTATGAAAGAAACAAGTTCCTGTTAAAATTAATCAAAGATAAATGTACTATTTCAGGTTCTACGGGGTTTTTCCCTGTGTTTATGTATAATTAAAAAAAGTGACCGTTTTTACAAAAGATGGCGGGATCACGTAATTATTTTTGAAATATAAAATTTTATAATTAATTTAACAATCCATCTTAAATTTTAATTAAAATTTTAATCAAAAATTGAAATGGAATCTGTTAAAATTAAATGCACAGAAACAATCATATCTGAAACATTCATTTTGAAATTACCCTTTTTGAAACTATGTCATTCTACAGAATACAAAAACTGGAATATTTTGAAAAACTAAATCTACAATGATTGCATTCTGCAAATTGATCACATTGAAACATCATATTATCTACATACATAATAGAATTAGATAAATGTCGAGTACAGTCAGACAATATGTCAATATAGACCTGCGTCATACAAGCTAAATTTTAAAATATTATAGAATGAATCTTAGTTGTCGTAAAGTTGAGAAGACTTAACGAAAATGATCCAATCACTGGACAGTACTAGACGCATTTGACCAATCACAACGCAAGAAAGCGTCCAGACACTGGGGTGTCCAGTAACTAGTACATTCTATTATGTGTCCAATCATTAGGTCTTTTACCTTATTCGTTTTTTCATAAAATAGCTTTGACTTTGTAATTTATAGATATATAATCTACATGTTATTGTCTGATCGAACCCAGACGTTACTACTGCCAGTTAACATTGCCTTATGGTCAAAACAATACTTTGCTTCGATACTGTTTCGAGGCACAGGTTGCATAACACGCGCACACGCAATCTAAAAAGTAAACAAAGTAAAGAAAGTAGCTTGAGACGAAAGTTGCCGCAAGATCGTGGATGGTGTGCGGTAACAAACATTAAGCCCCGTATTGGCCGCACGACAATTGCTTCCGCGCACATACGGCGCACAGTGGCGAGCCAAATACCGATAAGTCGGTACACCAGAATTGGTCAACGGGAATTATCCCGTGCATGTGTGAGAGTAGAGGCAGAGAGAGAGAGAGAGAGAGAGGTGTATAAGACACATCAGCGATACACATATAACTGCAGGGAAGCGTAGAATATCGCACTCACTTGTCGTTTGTGGTTTTACTCCGCGCAACGAAGCATCTCGGCAGTGACTCTCTGCCTCACTCGACGTGGCCCAAGGGTAGGAGGGTAGTAGAGAGTAGGAGCAACAGTACAGTAGCGGCCTGGAACGGGAGACTTGGCCTAGCCGGAACTCGCAGTACCGCAGCGAGCGCGGATTACCGCGAGACCTCAGTATCTCTCTCTCTCCCTCTCCCTGTTCCTCTCTCTCTCTCTCTCTCTCTCTCTCTCTCTCTCTCTCTCTGTCTCTCCGTAGCCCGTAGCCGAATATTGCGTTCGAATGTGTATCTATGAATCGGAAGTGTCTAGCGTTAACGACAGGAAGGGCTGGGGAGAGGATGGGAATGTGTATGCAGAGGTGCAGCGAGGGGTAGATGCGGAATATTCAATGCAAGTCCAATTAGCATTATAAATCAAAGCCGTCGAGGCGTAATTTTGTTAGCGAAAATACAATTAGCGATAGCATTGATAACTGATGCCAATTAGCTGCACACGGGGCTACTGCTGTCCGGGAATTTTCGATGCTCACCGGCTACCTTATACCGCAATGAATGTTTTCGCTCAATTCTATTGTGTACAGATGGGCCAGCAGTTCATAGAATAATGCAATAATTCCCAAGATTTATAAAGTGCTTTACATCGGGAAACAATATTGTGCGCTATATACGATAATGCCTAAAGCACGTCATTCTTTTGAAAATGGGACAGGAGAAATTTCGGAAGAGTATGTGCTCGATTAAGTAAGATTGTTACTGTTAATTGTTTTTCGTAAATAATGCTTTCAGATGTTATAGACATTGATGCACAATATTATCGACAAACTTCCGTACAGCTATATTATTATCACCTAATCGTAAGTAATAAAAACTCACAGTATCAGAAGTAGTGTGCCAGTAATAGATCACAAATGATATATGCATTGCCCTAATCGGAAAAGATAAAAAGCCGACAAAGGAAGTGTATCACAATACGGAAGTCCAAATGAATCACAAGCCCATACCTCGTTTAAAGGACGTATCTACTTTCCCAGATAACTCGTTGACAAAGATCATCCTCTCACGACGTCGTGAAATAAAAAGAAAAAGAAAGAGAGACAGAGAGGGAGAGAGAGATACAATTTGAACGGCAGAAAAAAGGAGCAGAAAAAAAATAGCACAAACAGCTTTGGAAAAGTGGTCGATCACTGATGCCGCTCATGGAATTCCACGCGACGCGCGTGCAGAATAGATATATATATATATATCTATATATATATATATGTATAGCATGCTAGAGCCGGGAAGCACCCGAGCCGCAAGAGAGAGAAATATATATATATATCCTCAGCAGAGATAAAGCTGTTCTCCGCGTACCGTCTTACGAACGTATAGGAAAACTCATGGTTTTGCGATCTCGGTTATGTTTGTATAATCTCACGGACGCGTCTGTATTCGTACATATTTGCTCGTGCATGTGTGTGTGTGTAAGCGTCGCGTATTTAGTTCTGGAGCCCAGATGCTGGCTGTATTTGCTGTGTGCATTAAATGAGGAGCTGAGGCTGAATGTGTGCACGTGACTGATGGTGACTACTCTGTGCAACGTCGTTGACGACGAAAATCCTTGTACGATGCAGCACGTAATCTGAGAGAGAGAGAGAGAGAGAGAGAGAGAGAAATGAAGACAGAGCGAGAGACTAATTATGATTACAAAGGAGTAAGCTTGCATATATAGCATTTGCTACTTCTCGAGTGTCTCTGCCAGCGAGGGTACGAAACCATTACTGTAATAACCGGCGCAACGAGTTCTCCGCGCCTTCCACTGTGACTTACGCAAGCATCTTCTTTTTTTTTGAATTTAATGATCGCGGGAGATGGCTTTTAATGAACTGGCTATTGCCATCGGGAGACAGAATGAATAGTCATTGTTAGGAAGCACGTTTTAAACAGAATGTTATTAGTGACGTGAACATTTCGTTCGCCTCGCTTTCTGCGGAATCGGTGAATGTGTATAACCCGCGAGTGTGCGACCCCCGGCGACAGCTATATATGTGCCTCGTGGTTAGCCGATTAAATTTAATTATTCAATGTGTACAATATTACCGAGATTATGTATCATTGTAGAAAATGCGCATTTCTGCGTTTCCGTGGACGTTGAGATTCATTGACCGTAAGTGTATGCGGTGTGCTTTGCAAATTAGAATTCTGTCAATGGTATGCTGCGTAGCCAAAAGCGGCTTTAAAATTTAGAGAGGGAAATTTAAAATAACTAAAAAACCGCAAAAAAAGTAGTAAGAAAAAATATTTTTATGCATTGATAATTTCAAATAAATTAAAAGCAACAAAGTTACTATGCCAGAATTAATTATTTGTAATTATTTATTGGTTTAATAGAATTTCAGTAATCGGGAAGTGCCACTCGCTGCCACGTTAAATTTGGACTTATTTCAACAAAGTAAAATAGCGTTCAGTAAAATTATAAAATAATTAAACTTTAATTTGTAAGTGAAATAACAATGATTATTGTTAAAAAAGTGATTTATAAAAGTAATAGTTGTAGAGCCGATCTGCATTACCCCGTGCGCGGCAGCGCCTTGTTTTTATAGTCGACTATTCGCGAGTTCACCATACTATTTTCGCGCGGACTCACCCCGCGTGTTGTAGAAAATAAATTACCATTATTCTAAATCTGTATTATTATTTTATTTTATCTAACATATATATTTGGTACGAGTTAAAATTTAAATTCTGTTCATTGCGTATATTCTTATTAATATGATTTTAAATATCCGTATATCTTTTATTATATAATTATATAAATTACTAAGTTATATTCTTTACAATTCCTTTGCCTTATCAAAAATTCGATTTTTCTGAATATCGTAGCTTGGTAGAACCTCATCATATATAATGTTCTCAAATTATTCATTCAAATAATATTATATATAATAAATAGTCCTATATAACAATATATATTATAGGATTTTGCAGTAACAATTAATATGTTTTTGATATTTCCGTTATAACAATAACTATATATATATATATATATATATAGTTTGCCAATTCATAATTTAATACATTGCGCATTTACGCCTTATTGTTATATATACGCACAACGGAAATATCAAAAACATACTAATTATTACTGAAAAATCCTATAATATATATTGTTATATATGACTATATACTATATATAATATTACTTGAATGAATAATTTGAGGACATTATATATATATGATAAGGTTCGACCAAGCTACGATATTTAGAAAAATCGAATTTTTGTTAAGGCAAAGGCATTGTAAAGAATATAACTTAGTAATTTATATAATTATATAATAGAAGATGTACGGATATTTAAAATCATATTAATAAGAATATACGCAATGAACAGAATTTAAATTTTAACTCGTACCAAATATATATGTTAGATAAAATAAAATAATAATACAGATTTAGTACTATCGTACTAATAAGCTGAACCTTGTATATGCATCCGCATGTTGAAGCAGAAATTCTCATATTTTCTAACTCATTATTTGTTTTACCTGTTTTTTCTGACAAATTTTATTGGATTGCGTTATTTTTCGTTGTCAATGCAAATAAGTTGATGAATCTGATGATGTAGAAACGTGATTATATGTATAATTTACTATTGATAACTCTGGTTGATAAGTCATTGCTAAGTCAGCTGCTACTGTGAGTTGATTTTCAATAGTTGGATCAATGGTAAATTCGATGTAACGATGACCGAAAACTGTGAGTCAGATCTTTCTGGAGTTTATCTATCTGGAGATATTGTAACCAAATTTTCCTACGTTCCAGTATATAAGCGACTCTTCTCTTGGTAACCTTTGCTACTCTTTGCAAATAATCCTATTTTAAAGGAGTTGTATAGATTGAACATGTAACTAAAGTTGCTTTTGCCATCTAATAAAAATTACTATGATTTGTAGAGATTGAGAGTTCTCATGTGTTTCCATTGCTTGCCACTCCTTCTGCGCGTGAATTAGATAGGAAACCCGTCTATTTTGGGTTAATTACATATTTTAATCAAATAAACTGAAATATTGCGGTAGAATATTTTCCACGACATGGGCATGAAAAGTAGTACACTATTTTACTCGAATAAATTGACTAATAAACAGATTATTTTTTTTCAGCCATCTGGTGTGCCATTTCAATCAATCAATCTCTTTCCGTTTCTCTTTCTCCCTCGCATGCAGCGCACTCGTTGTCCCCTCTCCGTTGGCGTCCGTTCCCACTCTCCCTCTCTTCCTCCTTCGAGTTACCTGGGCTAGTTTTCCCTTATCTGGTCTGCGATAAGCGGCAGGAAGAGCGATCGGTCGACGGCGACGGAGCCAATAAAATGAGCCGGACGATAAATCGCTCGAGTGGTCCCTGATGGTCGACTGAGTTTTCGATCGACCTGCGCCGCCTGCGCCACTGTTATATAGCATTCGCTGCAGCGGCAATAACAGAGCGAGCTGAGCTCTCTCTCTCTCGCAGCCGGAAAGCCTTGGCTCTCCGGTGGACGATGGAAGACGGAGAAGAGGGCGGTTCCAGCAGCATGAGCAGAAAAATATAGACGAACAGTCCATGGTCGCGTGTTGAAGGCAGCAGCGGTGGTGGCGGCGGCAGCAGCTAAGTCAATTTCGTTCGACCACCGAGAAAGAGAGTGAGAGAGATGGCGCTAATCTTGCACGAAGCTCGCTCGAGCTTGGTCGAGGAAAAGACGACGACGACGACGACAACGACCTTGTAGCTGCGGCCGGCAAACCCTGCTAAATTACACATCACATAGCTGTGCCGGGCCATCCGCTAAATACGTCTTTCTTGGCTTCATTCCGTCGTTATTGCTTCTGAGCTTTGTTGCCAAGATACGACCGGACTTGTACAATGGCTTGTCATGATTTTCACTCCGAGTAATTAGTAGTTAACGAGAAACAAGCTTGAAATCTGAGAACTTTCTACCGGTTATTTGCTATCGGTTATTGGTGTTTTGTAATACATGAATTCTAAATAGTCTATTATTAATTTTTTTTTAATTTTGTGCTTGGATTTGAATAAAACAAAGTTTACGTAAGTTTTTTAGTTTCTCAATAATTTGACTTCCAAAATATTAGAAAAACGGTCAGTCAAATAAACCTCATTGAAAACTAGGGGTCTCAGTATTTAGTATAAGCATTTATTTTGATCACTAATAGCTCCGTCACCCCCTTAAAGGCATTACCTATTTATTAAACTTAATTAGGCAGATCAATTAAACGAAGAATAGATAAATGTTGTGTTTCGAATCTTAGACTTAACTTTCTTGTGCGCCATGGTGAGATATTTCATCCGAAATTCACAAAATTACTCTATAATATATATCTAAACGTGCATTAGAGGGTTAATAAAAGGTGTAATTTATAATGAATCAATCTGTATTCTAAGAGACTTACGCTTTCAAGATATCACGTTATTTAAGAAAAACTACAAAATATTACACACTACCATTAAGCCATGTTTTAAGATACCTCTACTGAAGTATAACTAATAATTCTTAGCTAGTTATCTAAAACAGATACATTAATAATAATATTTTTATAAGCTTAGCAAATAATAATTGAAGGAAAAGATAGCGACTTGTAGCTCCCTGTCTGTATTTCAGTACAATGTCTTCAAACAGATTGCATTTTCCATTTCGCGTAATAAGAACTACATCTTAGAGTAGTTTTCATCAAAATCAGTCGAAAATGCACCATACGTGTTATTCTTTATTGGAATAATTACTGTAAACAACTTATTAAAGATATCGCAAGTACAGTTGAAGTATAACTAACTCATTATATAGATGAAAGCCTTTTTTAATCCTTTAGATAGAACTTTTACCGATATTTATCTTGATTTATAAGTAATGTATAAGTAATACAATTTGAATTCACTCTATGTTTACAGTAAAGAGCAATAAGTTGAATAGTTCAGCGATTAATAATTGCAAAAAGGTCAATAATTACCACTTCCACGTCCACTATAGTGAAGCCCCAATTCATTTTCCAAAATTGAAATATTCACTTCTCACATTCGCTATGCGTACAGTGTGTGGAAATTTTCAAAAAATGACCAAACACAAGCAAATGGGATTCAGGATTTCATTAATGCAGTCAAACGTATTGCACGGCTCTAGCAGATTCGTGTTAATTATTATAATATCGATCGGTCTCGTTAGGTTCAAGCGCGCACATAGAGAGAGAGAGAGAGAGAGAGAGAGAGAGAGAGAGCGAGGAGCGACGATAATTCCTCCCGATCGGTCGCAGGTGTTTCCCCTGTACTTGACCTGCAGGGGCAGCCTCCCGAACATTCGTCGGCGAATTAATGCATCATTAACGGGACTGCTTGTGACGGGTTAGTGATACTCTAGGTAATAAGCGTTCCGTCACGTAACGCGTGACTATAACCTATTATGCTTATACATCATTACTGTCTGGGTAGAATATAAACTCTAGGCATGTGTCTGGCTGTTTGCTCGCTTCAAGCGAAATTGCCGTGTCATTACAAATCAGAGCAGAAATTTATTTTTTATTTTTTATTTTTGAAGAGGAAAAAATTATGTAGGTAGTGAACGATTTGCTTTCTTTTTTTGTAATAGAAGTAGGCATTTGCTTTCAGCGTTTCGTATTCGAAAACCACTCATTAATTATACCTAATGAAATAAATCGGTAATTCTCGGATAAAATACAATTTTGAGACTACATCTAATTGGTATTTGATATATTTTTTCGAGATTATATTTGGATTAAAGTGACAGAGAGATATTGTTTATCAACCATACATTTAATCATTGGTCATTCTTAATTGAATTTAACCCGTTAATGCCCTATGGGTCCTCCAGGAACCACTTTGTTCAAGATGCTATAAAAAAATAAAATTAAAAAAATTTTTTTTTTTTCAGTTTCGCTTAGTATATCAAAAACGGCCCGGCAATGAAAATTGTGATTTCACGAAAATTCGGTTGACCGATTTATTTTTAAATAAAAAAAGGTTTAATGGGTGATTTTGTTAATTTCACACGGTGGACCGAGTTTTTAAAACATAAACCTGTTGACGGGCCATCTTACATAAATGTAGTGGGTTCTACAGGACCCAGCGAGCCTTACCAACAAATAAAATATGACGGTTCTGTGATTTGCGTCTAGTGCATATATATATACAGTATAGTATGCACTCTTATCGGTTAAGAGTAGGAATTAATTATGTGTTTTGGTATTTCTATATAAATTTGTGTATAAAATAAATAATTTGTTTGAATATAAACATTTCTTAATTTTTTTCAAAATCTTTTCGTTATGGCCCCATGCGTCCTCCAGGACCCACTTGGAAAATAGTACTTATCGGCACTTTTGAAAACAAAAATCATTCTTTCCCCGGGAAAAGGAGTCTGGGTCTTAACGGGTTAAGAGAAAGAAATTACATTTAATTTACTAAAAGGAATTTTTTTTTAATATCTCCGGACGGTAAACAAAACTCAGTAGACTCACCAAATTCGATTTAAATTTTGTTAGCACAGTTTAGAAAAGCTGAAAGATTAAATAGTCTAACGACCGAAACGCGTCTCATTGTACAAAGCATTGCGAGCGTATAAGGCGGAAAAGTAGAAAAAGTGCTTTAGCATTTGTGAAACAGTTGAAACCCTTCCCCACGGGATAAAGGAAAAATCAATTGTAGGTTCTTTCGTGTGAGCAGCAGAGAGGGAATAGCTTCCGCCTCTGCACTTGACTTGGAGCCATTGAGCTTGGAAGCGCGACATCTCGCCAAGCGCACTTCGATACTTCGTTGG
Organism: Megastigmus dorsalis; assembly: GCA_900490025.1. NCBI lineage: Eukaryota > Metazoa > Arthropoda > Insecta > Hymenoptera > Megastigmidae > Megastigmus > Megastigmus dorsalis. The sequence goes on along the minus strand of UELU01144142.1, from coordinate 12,272 downwards.
CATCGATCGCGAAGAGAGGAGGGGGGAAACGTTTTAGCGACAAGGTGTGAGATTTCATTCTTATCTCCAGCGAAGTTATATACATCCACTTGACGACATTTCGATGCTGTATCAGTCTAAGTCACAAAGCGAGTGATGCTCGTGACTCGTCTGGCATTTCTCGTGATTTTCACTTCACATTACCAATAACATTTGATGCTTTTACTTATCGAAGCTTTTCATTTTCTGCAAGGTGAGTAAAAAATTTTTAAGTTTTTAAAAATAAGTTATATTTTGTGGAAAACTATCCAAATATACCTAGTGACATTAGTAAAACAAATAGTAATATTAAGTTAATATAATTTATGTTAAATTAAAATATTTCTTTCATATCAATTTTTTTATTCTAGCATCGTTATTATCCAATTTAGAGACGATATTTTTAAAAAGAATGATAATTTTTGATGAAATTTTAACTAAAAAATATTTTAATAAATTTTAAAATTCTAAAACTTTCTATATCTTTGAAGTACATAAATGAATGCACTACAATTCCAGCAGATATAAATTAAAAATGCAAATGAAGTATTTCCCTTTTAAAAGACCTTTTTGAAATTTGGCTTTAAAATTTTAATGGTTAATAAAATAATTAAAAAACTAGAAATAATTATTCTTTATTGCTAAGTTCTTATTTTTAACTAATTTGTAATTTATTAAGAAACAAATATTTTAATCTGTATCCTTATCGACTTACAACGCCACTTTCTATTATTATTCAACTACAATATTTGTAGTGAAAAGCTAGTGATTGGTACTACTTTTATAAAATCAACATATTATGAATACAATCATCCTCTGCTAAGTAGTCAGTATTTAGCATCAAAATAAGGAGAATGAGCGGAATTAATGGAGACGTATAAAAAAGCTTCCGATTTTTGAATCCCATTGGTATGTACTGGCAAAATTGAATTGTATTCGAGACTTGCGTACAAAACGGGAGCAATACGTGTTTCTGAAACAGCAACGAGTTTGTAATGTAAAGCAAATATACCTGAGCGTGTCACAATTTACAATCACACTCATAACGAATCTCTCTGCCGTTTATTCAGGACACAAAACTTCCCCGCTCGTCGTTTCGCGTGAGGTAACAGAGGCGCGGATGCGAAGTGTACCTCGCATCACAGTTTGAATCTCTCTTTTTACTTTCCCTCTACTCGCGTTCTCGAATATTTTCCAGCTTGGTCATGGCAAATAATCATAAATTTTAATCAAATCGAATATTTGGACACCCGTCATAAATAATATGAATATTATCATTTCATCAATGCATTCAAAAATCAACTGTTCTCAATATTTTACTTCTCTATTTAAAAAAAAATGACACTATTTTTTCACGTTATTTTAACTCAGAATATTTGACATGTCAATGTTTTTCGCGCAATATATGTTATGTAATCAATAAAAGATTATCCATATGTCTTTAAAAGTTATGAATTATAATTTTTAATATTTACAAACGTGATCTAATATAAGGACTAGATTAAATGTTGTTAAAATCTATTAAATTGTTCTATCAGCATTTTTTATGAACATGAAAAATTATCATGTAAGATGAAAACTTTAATCACCATTTAATCCTTAATTATTCTATAACCATTTAATCTAATTATTACTAGCTAACGCATCGTGTACTTACTACTTGTAGATGTAAATAAATATGTAGAGAACAGACATTCGTATTATTGATATATAGTAATTTATGTAAATCTAGTGTCTTTTATTGAATACTGCGTTAAAAATAATATTATAATTTCAATATGTTTTTGTGACACATAAATCGTCGATCTGGCTGTCAGAGAAAAATCAAGGCTTTCGTACCTGCGTACTAAAACTGGAGTTTGTTGCAGTTTAAAGTTCATGCAACCCATCCCCCATATGCTACAAAATCGCATTTATACGCAGGCCGGTTGAAACGATTTGCACGTTAATCTTGTTTTTGGCGAGTGAATACGAATTCGCATCTCCCTTTATAGGATCTATCGCACGGCTCTTTCGATTCCTTCTCTCAGCGAAACATTTTCAGCAGATATAATGGAAAATTATGGACGGCAGTTACATTCCCGTAAATATTTTTAATTTGCAAGCGAGCGTCAGAGGCAGCTTTTGCCCCCAGGAAATTAAGTGCAGTCATTAGCAATATTCACTAACGCAGAAAAGATTTTGCACAATAGCGGGCTTCTTGTTTCGGGAATGTGGATGACTCGTTTTTAGCGTAACATTTTCTCTTTAATGCTTTTGCCAAGTTATAATACAAAAAATAACAGTAAGTAATAGTAATTACCTAGAAAGTTTTAATTGCAATACTATTATTAAGTATGATAGAAAATAGACGTATAATCATTAGTGCTTTTCTCTTGCATGGAAACAGGAAAGCATTAAAATAGAAATATGCTAAAAGACCATTTCTTTAAAAATCCATACAATAGAATGCAGAATACAATGATTGGTTATATCCAAAGTGCGCGTTTTCGATTTCGTTTTAAGAAAAATTTTGTATAAGACCCCATCATAACCTTAACTTTTTTATGTACATTTAAAAACATGTTTCTCCTAAAATAGGTTCATTAAATATACACTCTACTTCCTTGTAAATCAGTAATAAATAATGTATTCAATCTTGATTAGTATACTTTTCTCTAAAATCACTATTAATAAATTCTCGTAGTGCTATAAGATTTTATACTTGTGATATACGTAGAATCTTGCTGCATTACACTCGATAGCACTTTGTCGATTAAGTCTAAGAGCGTAGAGTGGAAAATGCGAAAAAAGGTGCGTATCATCGCGGTACGGTGGCTAAGTTGTAAGCCGACAACAGTTTTTATAATAGTAATTATCTATAATAATATCTATAATTATCTATATTAATAACTTTATACTAACAAAGAAATATATATTTAAAGCGAGAGCGATTTTTTAATCCCGTTTTTGTTATTACTCATTCTTAACTCATTCGGTATTTAAAATATATCATTTCTCTGTACATCCACACGTTTCTATATATACGTTTACTCGACACACATTAAATTCTATCTCAATGTAACAATCCCATGCACGTACACACTTACAGGGGCAATTCGCATACGAAGGGGCTTTCTCCCGTTTTTTAACGCATCTTTCTGTTTGTACACCGATTCCGTGCGGATATAGTCTGCTTAGCTTAATAACACATACCCTCCCCCCCCCCCGCCCTCTCTACTGTCCCGACTATCGAGCGATTTCCTGAAATAAACTGCAATACATGCCGCAGTGCAGGACGGCGTGCGAGAGAGCGAGCGCGCGAATTAGGAACAGAAGGCACGTCTGCTTATGATCGACCGCTCCGTCGATCTCTTCCTCCTCCTCGACGCCGCCGCCGCCGCAGCCGCCGTTGTATGACAACCAAGGTCCTATGCCTACGTGTACACGCATACACTCAAAATCCGTTGCACACACACACACACACACGTACGCGCGTTTCCTTTTCTCGTGAACATGAGAGATAGAGAGAGAGCGCGAGAGAGGTATACGAGCGTCCACCGACCTGCTTTATGCATACATTACACGCATAACGTCTCTCGAGCTTTGAATACAGTCTGCTGCCGCCACTATGCTGTAGCTGCTGCTGCAGTTGTGGGGAGGAGGTAACGCAACGGGATGAGTATCAAAGCGGTCACCTCTTACCCCTTATGTGGAGAAGCGACAAGAAAATAAAGCAGCCAACCCACACATATACACACACGCACCTACTACGTCATGAAGAAAAAAACGAGGATAATAAATTTAGCTATGATTAAACGTTTTGCACTCATGCTTGTTGCCTTCCTCTTTGCTAAAATTACGATACCTTTATATTAATCGATTACTTGGTCGATGGGTTCCAGTTTACTTTATGCTTTGAATATGATAGCTTGCAGTTGCTGAACTGTCGGTTCGAAAATCGTTGATCGTATAACAATATAGAAAATAAGTTGAAACTGCAAAACATTAATTACTGATAAGTTTATCTTTATCAAATTAGTATATGGTATAAAATGAGACAGTTTACTGTATCTTCAAGCAAATGACAGTTTTAATTGATGGTGTTTTTTATTCATTAGCACAGGATTTCCATGATTCATATATGATTTATCACACATGCTGCATATGTTTTTGTTCGTTTAAGCGTGTACGAAAGGACACAGTAATTGGAATTGATACATTAGCCATCGTTCTTACCTATCGTCCCGAGCATCCTAATAAATAATTTTTTCCTTAAGGTTATTCAAATTTTGAGTATTACAAAAACGAATTCAAGGATTGCGACAAAGGCAAAAGTTAAAAAAAAATACAAATGTATCTTTAACCGATCGTTGTGAGAAGAGACGAATAAAATAACACAATGTCCAAATTAGCTTATAAAAGGAAATTGCGAGACAGCTAGCGCGTAAGTAAGTAAGTGCAGCCCCTGACAGGCGATTCAATTAGCTACGGTATTTTAAGTACAGAAATGGCGCTATTAAGCTTCCGCGAAGGAAGCGAACTAGGTAGTAACCTAGTATAAATATAGCCAACATCACTAACGCGGTGGCGCGATATTACCTATTACCTACTTGGTGCGGTACTGCGGCATCGCGCGTTCGTAATGGAGCTGTAAGCGCGAGTTCGTTTTCTCAACGGCGAGGCGCGCAGCGACGGTACCGAATGAAACGCCTGCGCACGCATCATTTTTCGAAATTCGCACACGTGGATTCGAGTAAACCATTGGCCATGGAGAAAGTGTGGATTAAAGTCTAGAGTCGAGAGCTCGCTATGCTTAATAGTCGCGTAAGAGTTTATATATACGGATGTATCGCGAGTGTTTCTTATCCTCCCCCCTTCTTTTGTTTTTCCTCAAAGCTGTATCATATATATATTTGCGTATAGTAGTGGAAAATCGCTTATTCATAAGGCCCTAGCGCAGGGGTGTTACACATAATGAAAGTGGTTCTGGCTGCGCTGCTGCTGCCTGTGCAGCATTGGCCTGTTCTCGACAAGATTACCTTCGCTACGACACGATATGTACACAAGCGCGCTTAGATATACACAGACACACACACACACGCGCAGAGAGAAAGGGATGGGGGAGTCTAGGGGAGGGTGGGCGAAGAGAGTATTTCTCTGAGGTTCTGCGATTCCGGCGGCTGATGGCCTCATGAAAAAAAGATTTTGCTTTATAAAAATAGCGCTCGCGCGTCCGTGTCTTGTTTCTGCTCAGCAAATGATACGGAGAGCCCCGGAGCAGACCGTGTATCTTAGACGCAACTTTACTTATGTAGTCGCGAGAGAGAGAGAAAGATGTGTCGTGTAATGCGTCGTCGCGCAGGTCGTCGTTCGCTCCTATAAAGACGAATATGATATTAGAAAGGTTGATCTTGTTATTAGATTGCTTTACCGAGAAAATACGATAACAGTTTCAGTAGCCTGCTAAATTAACTTTTTACTTGGAAAACTGCAACTATGAAATATATGCATAATTATCCTCGGCAGGATCGGCAATTGTGCATTCAATGATTAAATATTTTCAAACAAAGTTGATGTTCCTATAATACGCAACCTGTATGTTCTCCATATAGTTTCCAAGTTTGTTTCTAGCTCGTACGTTTGCTAGTTTGGGCCTGTACTATTGCATAAGTACATGTTCATGTTATACACCAATAATACTCATTAAATGGCTTAACGACCCATATGCGCACCACACTAGTCCTTTAAAGATTGGTATTAAAAGCTATTGATGCATTAAAAACGTCAAAAATAAATATCGTTAAATTATTTAATACGGTATTTTAATATATTTTTTATTTATGTTTTATACACATGTACATGTGCTTGCGGGTTTTATTTATTATGTTCTGCTTTATCCTATATAATATTGTAAGGTCAATTGAATCATTGAAACGCAATTTATAACAAACTGTAAAAAAGTAAAATTTGAAAGGGAATGAATTGTAATCAAACTCAGCATTAGAGTTTCAATTGCATGGGCTAAATTACAAGACATGACATATTATTATGAAATTCAATTGCAGTAATATTATTTATAATTGATTTAAAATGTTATTGTAAAGAACAAAATAGATTTTAGACTTTCTGTTATCAAGACCCTTTCTACAATCCCACCTTACGTACAAGCTGGTCCTCTAAAAAAAGACGACAGCTGGCGAAGGATAAATAATGTCCCTGTTCATCAGTCGAAATCAGGTAATATAATATAATGAAAGTTTAGCCCCGCGTATTTTGTCTCTGCATCAGGTAGGAGAATCCCCTCATAATCTCCGGAATTGTACCGGCTGCTCTGAATGTGTTATACAGAGCTCGTATATTCGATTTCTAGTCAGGGTTAGTGTCCTTACCCGAGCACTTTAAAAGGCATTCCTGTCTCGTGCCCGTTTCTGCTGCTCCCTCCATCCTTACCTTTATTATGCCGCTTGCCGATCTGACCAATATAACAACGCGCCAAAGAGCATTCCGGCCATTCGCAGATTATTGCTACCGCGCGAACATTTGCGATGTGTTACTGGAATCCGCATAGTTTTCGATTAAAGCCGAACAATCGATTGACCGAGGATTAGGTGTGAATCACTTCAGAAAGTTTCTTTGAGATCCTAACCACTCTGTGTAGATCCAAAAATTTTCCTTTTGCTCGTCGCTATTAGTTTCTCTTATGGGTTCCATACTTTTTGCAACTATATATTTTAATAAATACAAAATTAATTATTTTAACTTTAATATAATAGATTCCTTGATCAATTTTCCTTTTTTTAATGAGAAATAAAATACTGAACAAATTTTTTTAATTTATTAACGGAAAACAAAAATGTCAAGCACTCTTGATGATCCAAACTGTGTACTGGGTTGTTTGTATCATATAGTGGTTTTATTTTCTATAAAGTATTTAAATCGGGCACCAACAATACTGTTAGCAACAAAAGGTAATCTCAGAATTATTTATTGGTGATATATATCTTATGTTCTTCTAATAGCGTTATATACATATAAAGCTATTAAAAGAATAGAGAATGACGAAATAACCAAGATATAAGAGAAGGAAGGAATAGCATCTAAAATGTGAGAAATCCATCTCAAGGTTTCAGAATAGCTGTGTATGAACTTATTGATCAACATATCCACAACACTGTGACTGAAGTGCTTACAATTTTATATCAGTAAGCTGTAAACAAAGAAAAAGAATTAAATAAAGAACATAAAAAGTCTAAACGAATTTAAAAGTGTTGGATGATGACTTCTGGAAAATGCGAGACGTTACGTATCTGTGCGGTGTAACTACGCTTATGGGATATTACAGCGGTAAAGTTATAAACTTTGTACTGAATGGAAGTTATTGCCAAGGACATAGTGTCTGGAAAAATAAAATAGGTATCACACAGTATGATGATTGAATAGTGTGCCGAGTACGAAGAACAATATAATACACTTTCAATCATTTTAACACTTGGGAAAAATGAAGATCAACGACACATTAATTGTTTTTACTAAAATCGAATGTAAAATAATGCTGAATATAGAAATAAGATAAAAAAAAGTGATATCAAAGTTGATATTACTATTAGATAAAAGAAAACAAATTTGAGTAACGCTGTAGCTTGTCTGTTTGTACTCGATAGGCAGAGTAACAAAAATTAATTGATATCTAAACATGATCCCGTAAGTCCAAATGGATAGAACACTATACATAAGATTCTATATATAATTTGAAATAAATTTTGTCATTCAAAGATATAAATTCTAGACAATTGTTTATAAAGTCAATTTGTAAATTTTGAAACTAACAATGAGAACTTTACTTTTATTATGATCCATTTTGAACAAATATTATTTCTTTTTACGATCTGGCTCTTAACATCTATCCTCAAATGGTCCTGGTAAAAGATAAGGGATATAAAAAATATCTCCTAATTGATGACATGAGAAAGACCTGAGAACCCGATTTAAACTATATATTACCTCATTTATATGAGTATACCGCAAAAATGAAAGTATCATTCTTTACCAAATAAACGTCACATGAATTTTAATGAATATAACCATTGTATAATCAATCTTTAATTTTCATTTGAATTCAAAAAGAAATACTTAACTATTTTTTAAAAATTTGAGTTTTTTATTATTATAATCATTCATTTTATCATATTTATACGGCAACTCATAAAATTATTACACAAGATAAGTAATATTAATTCGAAATTGCCTAAAAAGTCTCGCGAATGAGCGGGTACAGAAGTCAAAGACACTCTATTAACGAATAGCCGAAAATAAATTTGTCGCAATTTCTTTCTTTTCATCCCTTCGCGCCGGTCTTCCCTCAGATACTCAGGGGCTCACACATGCTTTCAGACTCTCTCATTTGCCTGTCTATACGCGATCCGGTCCATATCTGCGTCTCGCTTTCACTCAGCTCGCTTAGCCGGCGGCGGCGACGGCAGCGACAACGACGTCATTCCCGAGAGACTTGGAAAATCAATTTATCCGGATATTACGCGCGCTGCGCTGCAGCCACCAGCGTGCAGTGCACTTTCCATCTCCACTCCTTTACACACGGAAACGCGCAGCTTTGCATATGCATGCGACATTGCGGATGCTGCTAGTGTGTATGCACGATTCATATGAGGACGATGATATGCAGATTGAAATGCTCGGATGCACTTCGTGCCATTCTTATTTTTGATGCTTCGTACGGTAGAGAAGGGAATATAAGAGAGTGGAAATTATTGTCATCGATGCGTGTGTAAAAATGAAAATTTGTGCTTTATTTGTGGTTCGGAAATTTCTGTTTTGTCGTACTTATGGTACTTCTATCTTCTGTTCATCTCATTTATTTACAATGGATATCTACTGTGTCACTGCAACAGAAACAAATGTTTACGTTAGTTTCTGTTCTGATGTCGACGTGCTTAGCACTGTCAATATAATGTGCGTTCGTGCACTTAGTTTGAAATACTGTTCTAGACAATTCTAAGTAGATCAACCATAGCGGTTCTAGCACGCCTGATGGAGAGAATAATTTCATTGAGAAAATAAAAATGACAACATCTTACACCATCGTGAATTCGGTACCTAATGTACCGATAGAAGAAGTTATTTATCTTAGACTTGCACTTATATTTTCTTACACTTCGTCAAATGAACCGCAATAGCACCATTCGAACTTAATTTTGCAAAGAGGGAGGCAAAAAGAGTGAGAGGGGTGGACAGCAAGATCGAAAGGATCTGCGTACTCGGAATAGGTTACTGCATGTAATCCGTTAGCTGGTTTAGCTGCTGTAAAGCCAGGATTATTGCGGCTCGTACAAGTATTTCCCGATGTTTGTTCTTCGCCAACTGCCATGCTACTGACAAGTGGATTAGTGCACAGAACACTAGGTACAGTTGCAGTGTTCGTCTACGCCTGTTCAAAAAAGAACGAAAATATGATCTGCATATAATTACTAGGATTACTAATATATATTACAAAGTTTATTGTATAAATTAAATAATTTTCTACGAAATATTACACATTTATAAATATTTTGAAACATTTCCAAATATAATATAAGTATAATTATTTGATCCTCACTTATCAACAAATAATAGTTGTTTAAGGTTTTGTGATTGTTCTCAGCTTTAGTTTCATTATTTAATATGAGTATTTCAGTAACTCAAAAAAGTTACTACAAAATTTCGAACATATACGAAGTCATAGTAGTTAACCGCTGTGTATAATTTACAAACAATTTGATCATGGGATTATCAGAATATTTTAAATTACCAACATGGAAGACTTGCAAAACCGCCTTCACTCAAATTTGAAGCTCTGTGAGTATGAACTTAGTTTATAGAGAAGCTCTTAAGTTTCTTTTCAACTTTAGTTCAAATTTAAGCGCTTGCTATTTTTAAATAGCTTTCTTATTCCTTACTCATAATTAACCCTTAGAAAGCCGGAATTTCCAAAAATTTAGAAGTTCATAATTTGTACTAAAAAGTGATTTGAGGTCCCCCAGTTAGAACCAAACCAAGGTCGGATGTTGGCGAATCAGACTATCACGCTTCAAAGCGTCACCCCTGCCCTCTAAGGGTTAAAACTTTGTAATGGTGAAAGAGTTGTTATTTTTCTAATCTTTTTTTTTGTATTCAACTTTTTTTCCTTTTTTATGTTGTCAGAAGATATATTATAGTCTATCTATACCGCGTATGTGATTCTCCCTTCCCTCCCTTCTTTCGTCTCTCTCTCTCTCTCTCTCTCTCTCTCTCTCTCTGTCTGTCTCTCTCACTCTTTCTCCCTTTCCGATTACGCATGAAATAGAGGTTGTAGCCATCTGGGCTACTAATAACGGTATGTCTCTTAACCTTAGGGAAGACTAAGGCGATGCTCTTTGGTAGCGAGGCCTTCATTTCGTGTGTTTGTTTTGTGTTTTAGCAAAAATGAAATATATAGCAAAAAGGAAAGCAGTAGACAGGTCGATGTTATGGAATAAAAAGATGCTGCTTCTGCCAAGGAATTGATCCTTGAGGAGACCTAATACATTCGGCGAATATATTTTTTATTTAATAATTCATTTTTGCAAAAACATACAGCACAACACAAGACATTCATCAACAACTTTTATTTCCTTGCTCTTGTTTTTTATACAAATTTTTTCTCAGTTGGTAAGGATCACTAGTACATCTCCACTCTACCTGGAAAATCAGCATAAGAAATTGGCATGCGATAATAGTATGCTTATGTAGACACTCTCTAAGGGGCAGCAACAGGGGATGTTACCTTGGGCAATATCCGATCAGCATTAGAGAGCTGCATGCAGCATGGAGTTATCAAAAACTTTCGACATTATGCCTATTATTTTTTGTTTCTCTTTACGAAACTCTTAAGTTTTTTAAATTTGCGTCCAGACGTGTATTCTATATATCTTCAAATTTGTGCCTGTTTCTATTCTCCAATAATTTCATAAACTTCAAAACTGACTAATTAATATGAAAAGTAGGACGCAAAAGTATGTAATATTGAGTACAGTCGGACGTTGAAAAAGTGTATGAAATGACTTAATTTATTTTTATGTATTATATATTGAAAGACTATTTTAATTTAGTTGAATTCAAGTAGATGTATCTTTGTTTCAGCTTAACGTACATTTACTGCTAGGTCAAAATGGCTTTCAACGCAAGACTCGTATGGTTTTCAAATTTCAGCTCTCTCTTTATCTCCCACATACGATCGAGTCGATCGTTCACCCTACTCCGTCGTTTTCAATCCATGAATATCGTAATCTCGCGAGAGCTGTCTCAGTGTTAGCATTGACATTTACACTATATGCGCGCATCGGTATCGCTGCGGAACGTGATTACTCGCTCGTATAAGACAAACTCGCAATTCTCCCGAGAGCTCGAGGTAGGTGCGCGCATGTATGTATTAATAGCGGTTGCTGTGCATGGAATTTCATTAGTTAGTTACCTTATTGCGTGAGCACGAGAGACTGAACACACTCTACCGAAGATTCCGTAAAGATCGTTGCGTGCAATATTGTCCACCGAGTACGAAATATAAAACCATTATCGAAACAGCATTTTCTTAACAATGATGTGAACTATTTTTAAATTATTTGTTTAAATAAATTGACCTGCTAAAATATATATTTATGTAAATGAGCTATTAACATTATGGGTAGCATGAGCTCATATAGAAAATCTGTTGAAAATAATCATTTAATGGATTGAATTTTCTAATCGCGTAAAAGAAATTAAGTAATTTATTAAACAAACATAAGCCAGTATTGTAGTTATTGTTCTTTAACGATTACTATAGTATCGCCATCAATAATTCCAATTACGATTAATCTAACAACGAACCAAATAATACAACGATGATAGGTTTGCCAAAGCGACAATGCGCAGTTGCAATCTCTGCTTTTCTATTCCTGCAGCCCACCAATAGGATGCTGCTGTATGTGCCGCTAATTAACGAAGATATTCTCCCCTAGTGCTTACTGCGGCGTAATATACATGTGCGTATGTACGTATATACAACTGAGGTACGTTTGTACGCTCGAAAGCTAATTTGATGCTCTTCGTTACTCGCAGTTCCGTACGATCGAATCCAATTTGAATTTAATTGTTTCGCCTCGACAAACTAATACGTCACCTCCGTCAGTAGCTGAGAAGGTACCATAAAAACTCATAGGATATGGCAAAACGGCCGACAGGAAGAAAACAAGTAGCGATAGTCAATCACGGACTTCGAAGCT
>UELU01144141.1:32367-64838 GCA_900490025.1 Megastigmus dorsalis | reverse complement strand
TATATATATAAATATAGAGAGTAACTTGTTGGGAAATGCAATTGAACACTGTCTCAGCTAAAAAACGGAGAAAAGTATAAAGAGAAAAAATAGCATTGCCTAAAAATCAAATTTTAAAAGGAGACTGAAAAAAAATAATTTGTTGAGCAATCTGATTTAAAAGTACATCCTAAACGAAATCTGTTATTCAAAATCTCAAGTAAGTACTTAGTTACTGAACTACATGTTAGAACATTCTTGCGATTATTTAAAATAATAAATTGGAAATTAAAATGCGTTATTAGTAATTACTTGTTAAAAATGAGATACATTCATAACTGAGGAGCACTATAAAGTCATAAGTAATAGGAATTTTCTTCTGTAAGAGTGAAAACTCACTAGAAAATTCAAAATAAATAGTTTTTACATGAAACTATTTAGCGTATTATATTATCGGCAATTTATGGATACTGTAGAAAATTGACTTATATTGCGTTTGTAACGTTTTTTGTCTTTTATTTTTTTATTTTTTAAATCCCATCTCTAAGGTGAAGCTACATCATATTAGAAGAATGGGATTCACGTCCACATTCTGGTTTTCATTTTGTCCTTCTCCACTCTTAACAGCACGTAGAACTGCTATATACCCTTCTCTGGTGAAGACTTGTTTGAGAGTTGCTGCTGCATTAATTTATCCAGCCTCTCTCTCTTATCCTTTATGAAGTTCTTCACTCTGTTCATAAATGCTATTACTTCGTGTGATCATTGTTGATACTGAGATTGTCTATAGTTGCTGTGTAATTGATAAAAGGGCGATCATTTGGCTCAAGGCTTATGAGTAACCCATAGGGATCTTGTAAGGATAATCTCTCTGGATCTGGCAGGTTCTGGGAATGTAAGCATGTCTGGTTTAGTCTAAATGATGTGCATATATATCATCCTTAAGTGAGTATCTTCTGCCCACCAAATGTTTCGCACAACAGAATCTGACGCCGTCTTGTACTTGTTGGCTGCTGCTGAAGCAAGAGCACGGTATATATTTTAAACACTGCTTCGTGGCAGGAGTGTAAAGATTACGAAAATGTGTCCAAATCTATATTACATTCAATCAATGCAGCAAGTGCCCTCCATCTCCTTAGAAAACGTTACAAACACGATATAAGTCAATTTTCCACAGATACAAAATACAACATACGCAAAGAATTTAATTTTGTTTGCCGCTTAAAGGTTTTTTTTTTTTTTTTTTTCATTTTTTCAATTTTGAAAAAGATAAATTCTGTAAATTTGTGTGTTGAAAATTATTCTCGTATATTCTTTTTTCTCCAGTTGCTGTGTAAAAGGAGAGCTAGGGAAATACTTGACCACTAATTAAAAATGGTATTCAAGTACTGGTACTTGTCTTTAAGAAAGTTAAATATTAAAAACCGACGAGTTCTACTTTTTTGAACTTCCAAATTTGAATAAACGTATAGTACGCGTATTTAATTATTTTAATACGTTATTCAAAATATTTCTGTATAATAAATAGTCAGTTATCAAAAAAGTATGATAACTTAATCAATAGTACTCGATCACCATTTTTAAATTGCTTCTTCGAGTAACCGAAATCACAGTAAAACTTCTTGTGTTTTATTAATATATAATTCGTAAGGGTAGTACAAAATTAAGCAAATTCGAATATCTAATATGTCTTCGTATCATTCGTCGTGACAACATTTGCTGTGTAATAATTAAGAAATGCCATATTTTTATTTTTGAGACGTAGAAAAGCTGTGGCAATTTTACCCGCAATGTGTCCATTTATAAATAAAAGCCTGAGAAAACTATCACTTAAAAACCATGTTAAAACTTATCGAATACTAATCAGTGTGCTCAAGTACTTGTACTTGCATTAGTGGTCGCATAAATTATATTATTCGCCCAGTTCTGAGTGTAAATAATTATCGAGTTTCTCTGTTAACTACGATTCTCCGTAAAAAGAAATAATAAATTATAATGATAAAACAAAAAAGAAGTAAAAGGAGCGAAGAGTACGATAAGCTACACGATCATAAAGCGTAATTGAGACTCATGAAAAACAGTTTAATTATATTGAACGTGCATCGCAAACATTCATAATAAGTCGCCATATTTTTTAGACGTGTATCGATAAAAGTACCTTAGGGAAAGTTTCTGTGACGAATGCCCCGAAGTTCAATGATTATTTTGTAAACATACGCATATACCACTATTGTAATCGTGCGTTCGTAAAAGAGCAGTAAGGAACATGTATAAATTTTAATCTTAATGTTTTAGCCAGTAGAATGCTGTACAAAAACTAACTTTTAACTCGTTCAAGTTTGGAGAGTATTGTAATACGTATAATAGTAATGGTTAATCCAATGCGTTATTTATTAGTTTACATTCTTCATGACTGTCTTATTGCTCAAAGATGTACCGAGACGATTGTGACTAACATGTTTTATACACTTCGATCATTCTTATGAATAGCTTATATATATATATATATATATATATAACAGTTAATTGCGATTATAACGAGCTTCGAACATTCTTATTTTTTAATAAATAAAAACTGAATTTTCATTAAAAAAAAGAAAAAGAAAAAGAAAAAAGACAAATTAAAAGTCATGCATGTTCCCTATTCATCGGTCACTGTCGTGATCGCTGCTGCCAGTCTTAGTTGCGCGCTTGCATTGTTCCACATAATACGTACGTCATTGTAAAACCTACTAATTGCGCGATTACGCGATATCTATGTGCATTTATCTCGTTTTATAGGAGAAAGGGAAACGGAGAATGAATAATCCAAGCGTAGGTAGGACAAATTTTTTACGTATATAAAATAAAATATATTAGTTGTGTATATTCGCGTGTCACGTCTCATTATATAGTTCAATACCAAAGTTATAAAAACCAAATTATTAACGAAAAACGACAAAAAAAAGTGAATAATAATAAGGTGTACTTATTGGCTGTAGCAAGGCGGACGATGTTATAATTGTTATGAGAGTTGGAAGTGACGGGGAAATGAAAAGTAACTTAGGTGGCTCGATGAAAATTTTTAAAAGAATTCATGGCACTTCATGATGGCTATTAACCAGTTTCAAGCGACGCAGGCATTTTCTAAATACTAGCGCACCGTAACGTCTCTGCTTCTTTTCTGTTTTTTTTTCCATCGTCTGTTTATTATTTGTAGAAACAAATGTATAGTTTTAGTTGTATTGACATAGGAAGTTAATTTATTAGTAATATTAGTTTAAAAACAAGATTCTGTACCAGTGATTGAGCAAATTTGTACGTTATAATAATACAAGGGTATGTTATATTTCGTGTACGCATTATAATTAAGTAAGTCATTGCGATATGTACTGTTCTATAGAGTAATTATAAGGCCTAATGACATCCATTAATTTAGCTATTTTAAAATTCTTTTTATTACATAATATAGATATATAACGTTTTTGAAGAGTACTTAGAAACTGCCAACGTCGATTCTTACCACTCGAAGTAAAATCTTTTCATATCCGACAAAGATTTATACATAATATATAAATTTTTAGTGCCAATCTTAAAACTTTCGCAGTTTTATTTTAAATATTGTATTCGGGGATTTGTTTTGAAGAACATTAATCGTATAAGCTAATTTTGTACCCATATGTACTTTGAACAACGTAGTTTTTGTATGTCATATTTATTTTATCGATCTTATGCTGCGAAACTTTGTTTACGACTTCTATAATTTTATATTCGTACATATCCACATAAAAAAATTCAAAAGTTTTACGTTCGACGAGAATTTTTTCTTTCTTCTTCCAGAGTACATTTATATTAAAAGTCGATATTGTCACTTGACTGGTCGAACGAAGTACAACTGCTTCACTTAAACAATTTATTCTTGCACATAGTAAAGTTATTGTTCATTATCTGCAGATGTTGACATTGTGTTAACGAGACATAGAATCAAATTTATTAAACGTAGAATATGGTAACGTATAATTAATGTGTTTACGCATTAATTGAAATGCCTCCTTACGTCGTCTAAAATTTTTCTTGTAGTAAAAAATTTTAAAATATAATAGTAGTTTTAAAGTTTGTCTTTCTCAAAAGTAGTCTAAAACGATGGGTTCGATTTAAAAATTTGTAACTTTTTTCAGTTTCTGAATCTCATTGATATTTACATATTAATATTATACTTTATTTATTGCAGAAAATTATTTATCTAGCTAATGAATGATTCTGAAAAAAAAACAATGTTTTATGTACGTAAACATTACTTCTCTGCCTCGTTAATATTGCGATTTATGCTCAGTATTATAAAGAAAATATAAAGAAAAAGTGGAAATAAGATATGCTTATACTTTAAGCCTTTTATAAAAAAAATTATGTACGAACACGTAAAGTTTCTGTTTTTACGGCACACGCACAGATAATAATGGATTGATCCAGAATCGAGTTTAGTGACTAACTGAGTATTATATATATATATTTACCTGAAAAATTATGTTTTCTTACAATAAATGCATGTATTTGCATCCGACGAGTATGAAGAAATAAAATATAAGGCATGAGTTTTTTATCGAATACATAGTAGTGTCATTATTAGATTTACCTTGAACATCCTTAATAATGCAGGCAAAAGTGATGAGGTGATAATCAACTTTTTGCTCATTTTTTTAAATATTATTATTTAATAATAATTATAATAATAATAATTATAATAAAATATAATTAAATTGTTTTTACATTTTTAAAATATATTTTCTTTGTTTGTTCAAAATTTGTTAATTATTAATATAAAAATTTTTAAATTTTTAAGATTTTAATTAAAGTAATTATTAGTCCGTTTAACTACTTATATTGTTAAAGTTATACATATGAAAATGCAAATGCTATTGATGGAAATAATGAATAAGTATAAGGTATGTGTAGATATAACTGAACAATAATATAAGAGAAATCAACTCTGCGTTTTTATTATTCCAGCTATTTTCGTATAATCATTTCAGATACATTATTATGATTCTTGCAAATACGATTACAAGACGTTACAAATAAAGCTCTATGTAGTTTCTTTTTCATTGTTGCAGATTGACGTTTAAACATCCCGTTAAATATTCCCCTTAAGTATAAGTTTTCTATCTTTTCGTACGTTCGAACATGGCAAAAATCTTTCGCTACATCATGTAAAATGCCAAAGAATAGTATATTCGTAAAATTGCACGCATTTTTCATTCAGTTTTCGTTTTAAATAGTAAATGCAAAATTGACCCGATTGACTATAATGTTCCCCTTACATATTTTCTTTTACTTTTATTTATTATTTTTTGTTAAATTTCTTATACATCTCGAACATACACAATCGCAATTAGAAAAAATATAAAACGAAACGGCGAATAGAGAAGCTAGCAATTACTCGTTTATTGCGAGCAAAATATTCGACAGCATTAGAATTGACTCAGACGTCATTCAATATTCCTCTTTTTAATAAATATATATCGCAAACAATGCACAATTACTATAAATAAGTGTTTTCGTTTTTTATCGCTTTCGCACAATTAATAATAAGGCGCTATAATCTACACGATCAAAAGACGATGTGAAAGAAAATGCAGAATAATAAAAGTGGGAGATTCTCTTAGCGGCGTATATAAAGGCAAAACCATCATCTTTCTATAGGTTGTAATGAAAAAAGAGAAAATCATCGAGTCGACTCGCAACGCCATGACAACAAAAAATACGATACTTAGATATTTGTAGCATTTCTTTTTTTGTTTCAGGATCTGCATGCAGCATTATCCTAACAGAAAGACGCAAAATTATAATAATTATTATAATAATTATACAGTAGTGTAGTTTTTACAGTGAATCATAAATTATTATTATTATCATCATTATAATTATTATTATATAAGTATTTTGCAACAACGTATTTCTTAATACGCAAGTGTACAGGATTAGACACACTCTATATAGCAATAAGGGATCTAAAATCAAACAGCATTGAGATTCTCATTCATTGTACGTTGACTTTTTTAATAAATTGGTTTAATAAATCAAAAATATTGGAATCATATAAACGCCTATACAAAAATAATATAAAAGCAAATTTTTCAAGATAATTGTATACTTATATCATTATTGCTTAGTTTGTCAGTACTTGATATCGAAATAAAACTGATGTCAGTATAATTTACATTATTCACTTTTCATAAAACAAGAAAAAGTATTTCATAATGATTTTTTCTGTATTTTTCAATTTTTAAATGAAACCAAGTCGATATTTATATTACACATTTTATTTTTGATTTTAGAACCCTCACATAACAATGACGGAAGATAGGTTGGAGCACAAATCCCATTGGATAAGTAGTTAATAACATGAACTTTGAATTTCTTCAGGTAGGATTCGTAATATTTATTATATAACCAATTCTAGAATATTTCCTTTGTATCCTTTTCTGTTTTGTCTTGGATATTATGCGTAGCAATATTTTTGACTGATACACTTTTGTTACAAATAGGTACATCATTCTGATTCTACGATTTCTCTTTCTTCAGTGCAGTCACTCCATTCCTAAAACCTGTATAATCGAGTTTCCATTATGCCTACGTCACATGCTTGTTCAGATAAATTCATAGTCATAAAATTTGCACGATATTACTTGGTCTACAAAAGAAGAGTACGGTTTCGCACAAAGTTTACGTTGGACACTCAAAAAGGTAAAAAATATTACATAGTAATAAAAAGATTTCTTATATAATAGACAGTAACGAACATTCCAGTGCTAATTATGCCAAAAGTACATAAATGAAAAAAGTATACAAAGCGTTACATGTTACGGCGCTTTTTTGATAAAAAAATTAAAAAAAAAACAACAAACAAAAATAGCTTACAAGTAGTTTAGAGACAGGCATGATTTTGGTAATTACATTACCAAAAAAATTCAATGATTAGTTATTTGTTTTGATCCTTTTTGATTGAAAATAAAATTAAAAAATGCTTATTTAAGTATCTCATTAATCATGATTGAAATAAATATTAATAAAATGCCTGAATCTAATATAAAATCTATTTGCACATTCTCGATTTAGATTTATCTTTCTCACTACGAAATCATAGATAATAAAAATGATTATGCATCTTATCACGTGTGTTTTCCTTTTAGCATTTGCGAAGAAAAAATAAAGAAAAAACGTATATTATATTGGTAAAACTCTAGTTAATTAAAGTTAAATCTCTCTTATGTCATGTATTGTCAGCATAAAAGCTTCCGATAAACATTGCACGATGTAAACTAAGTAATACAATTATATAAAACGTACGACGTGTGTTACAGTATTATCATCGTAAATTTTGACTGGCGTTACGACACGTCGTAGTGTCGCAAAGTGTTTTTGTTTTTTCGTGTACTTTCTCTCTTTTATTAGTTCTTTCATACAGATCTCGATGACTCATTTGTTTAAACTCACGATATCTTCGTTTATATATCGGAAAAGTAATATATATTCATTTCTTTACATTTCTTTAATCTTTCACTAACGGCGATTAAATACATCGTTAGCCGCTTTAAACTATTTTTTATACCTTAGCTCCAAAGCCGTTTGAATAGATTAAGTAGATAATTTATTGCTAAGTAATTTGACTGGGATCCTTCCTTATTCTTTTTCCTTCATTTTTCATTCTCGCATATGTCCGATCCACGATAATCATTCCTCGTTCTTTCTCAGAACACACGCGAAAGAAAACAGAAAATAAATTACTCGAAATGAGGAGGAGGTAATGACAATTATATTGGTATAATATTCGCTCCCGTCAATATTTCGCATACTTTAAATATATAACTTATATACAATTCATCATCGTGCTACGTAATAAACCTTTAAACTTATTTTCTTACAATTATTACACTTTACATTCGAGCGCCAAAAAAATATTAGAACTGATCATTGCAACCACTTTCGTTATCTAAAGCTCGGGAGTTGAACATGTATATACGGCAAATAATACTATCAGAATTAAACACCAAAAATCTATAAATTCTCCGACGTAAATTTTTTTACTAATATATATTTATAGTAATGTTCTAAAAAATAGAGAAAAATAATTCGCAAGGTATTCGACGACATAATATAATATATATTTTCTAATGTATACCTTTTTACATTCTCTCTTTCTATCCTTTTCACGTAGGTAATAATGTTTATAATGGTTAGTGAGCAGAAATGAGATGAAAAAATTTACAAAAACCGTTCGTTCGCCTCTAAGTGAAGCCAGTCTCTCGTCTTTATTTTGTTTTTTTTTCTTCTTAAAAGGTTATAGAAAAAACGGCACGCTCAAAAATGGTACAGACGATATATGCCTATATATGAGTGTATGTATATATTCTTCGCGTTCCTGTATATCGAAGAAAAGCCGTGTATTTACGTACACGATTATATATATATACTATAGATAGGCAATATAATAAAATCTTCGTCACACTCGCAACTACAACTTCATCTTATTTCCTCTCAGCTAATTAAAAATATGTATCAAGACTGTACATATAAGGTCAAAAAATTCTTATGGTAACTTTTCGGGTAAAAGATCGTGTATATAACGAAATATATAGGTCATCCTCTAAGAAAACGTTACCACGGTTATATCTCAGTTTTTTCTCTCGCAGTTATTCGAGTGGTAGCCGCTTTAAATCTATGCATGCATATCCGCATTCATTATGCATAATTCATTATAAAATGTGTATAATTTCCCTTTTTTCACCTTTGGGTGG
Source organism: Megastigmus dorsalis (assembly GCA_900490025.1). NCBI lineage: Eukaryota > Metazoa > Arthropoda > Insecta > Hymenoptera > Megastigmidae > Megastigmus > Megastigmus dorsalis. The sequence goes on along the minus strand of UELU01144141.1, from coordinate 56,085 downwards.
CCAATATAAAAGTTGATCGTTAGGGCAGTAGCGGTTTATCATTTTCATCATTGCACTTTTTAAGAGTCATAAGACGATGAGCCGTGGTCGTGCGCAGGACTGGGTGGCGTCGATGGATTAGAGCTGTTATTCGAGGCTATCGAGTGTCGTGGACTACCTCCGGATACGTGCTCCTATTGATTGAAAATATTAATTTTTCGTTATTATAAAGTGCATTTATTTTATGTGGTACAAAACAATTTTAAGTTTTACGTTATTTTTACGATATATTTTATGTAGACATGATACGGATATTCAAGAATATTATATGTTTTCATAAGATTTTAAATAAATTAGGAAAAAAGTTATTAATTCTTTAATATAGCTTTATAGGTATTTTTAATTTCTTAAAGCTGTTTAACAAAATAAAAGAAATAAAATAAAAATAAATATATATTTAGTAAATACAATCAAACTTCCGATTGCAAGGCTAATTATTGTGAAAAGTTAAATTAACTTGTAATTTTCAATTCATTAACTTGTAAATTTTAGATTTTATTAATACTTAAATCATTGTAGCAATTGGATTTTGTAAAATTTTTAACTTGCCTTATCTTGTAATGAAGCAATGCTTCCAAGAGAATGAGGTGTATGTGATCGTAAATGTAAAGATTCCGAATCGACTTGGTCCACTGGAGTACGTGGCAATGACGGTGGTGTCGCCGTTGGTCTTGGTGGTGCAGGGCCTCTCCTAGAAGATGTTGAACCTGTAAAAAGATACGAATAATTACTTTTGGAATTATAATAAAAAATTATATTTTTAATAAAAAGGAGTTTAGATTATATGGTGCGTAAATATATATGATTCTTATATTACCGTTATGAGGTGAAAATCCAGAATTCCTAGTCATATGCGAACTCAGCCGTCTAGAATCCGAAGGCGGATGTCTGGGTGGCAGTGGCGCTGGCTTATTTGGAGGTTGTACTGCTGAACCATAAACCTACGAAAATAAGTACGCATTAAATAAATTTACTATGAATACACTATAATTATTTTTTTTATGAAATACGTACTCGTTGTTGACTACTATGGAAATGCGAACTAGAATGTGATCCTGAGTATTGCTGTTGATCAGCTGTCTCTAAAGTTGTTGGCAGATCTAATAACCGTTGAATCTAATAAAACAATCAAAATATATCAGAGTTAACATAGTGTATGTATATGCAGTCACAACAATGCAATCATACTTATTTACTTACTTGAATGCCATTTCCAGGTCCCATGTGAGTGATATGATTAAAGTTCGTTGGTGCAGATATCATTTTGGAGCGTCGATCAGTCGGACGAACAGCGCGATTACCTTCGCGGAGTGAAAATCGCCTTCGTGGTCTGGTCGTTGGTCTGCCACTTGCATCTAGAGCCGCCAGATTCAACAATTCGCCTGTAAAGCGTAATTGAATGAAACATATAATTTATTAAATAAACAGAGTTTTTTATGGAGGCACCGATTACATTTATATATTAGAAATCGCGGAGAAATATTAAGTATTAAGTAGTGAAAAACTTACGTTGGTGTAAATTGCTTAAATATATAACATGAGGCATGTCATTGATTATACAAGTGGTGAGTGAACCCGATGTATTCAAAGGTTTAGCTTTTTTAACATTCAGTGTCTGTAACCAGTCTCCAGCCTGACAATCAAACACATCAATGTGTGTATCACTGTAAACCAACAGGTAGCCCTCGCAATAACCTAAAAAAAGTGCCCCATTATAAAATGTACATTGGATATTTACAGCAGCAATTAATAATATAAAAATTATTGCATGTTCACTTACTGACTGCTGTAGGATATGCTGTATACATGATTTCTCTATCCCGACTCTTTCTACCTTGACTGTCTACGTATACCGCTAATGAATAAAATGCTAATAGAAATTCTCCACTCTGTAGCTCGATACATCTAAATGCATCCAGAGCATTGAATGTTAACAAATTTAATAGTGCGTTTTCTGGATGGACCAAAGCTAAAATAAGACAAGAATTGGCTTATAAGTATTGCTTACAAAACTTGTTTGATTTTTTATTGCAATCGCATGTTTTTGTTAGAAGCTATTCAGGAAGTAATATGTATAACTTTGTATAACTTTGCAAGGTTGGGTTGTAAAAGATAAAGTAACGGATTTTTATTTTCAGCATTATACTCACAAATAGGGTGATGCTCCCCTAAAATACTGTATATCGAAAATCCAGAAGGATATCCGACGCAAAGACGTCCTTCTGCCAAGACCTGCAGTGTTTGTGCATGACAAGGTAGCATCAGTTCACGTACGCGTTTGTGTCGTGCCTTTGTACGCGTTATTTCGTATATGATGACTTGAGAAGCATTCTGGAATATTTTATTACCATGTTTTAAAACTGTAACACTATTAGCAGAGATTATGGAGCAAGTTAACACAATCAGAAATTCAAATTACCTGTTTTTTAATAGCTACGCACAGACAGTAAGTCAGCGGATTGCGCCGCATGATACCCGTTGTCAAAGTGATGCAGCCTTTTGTCTCCGCAACTTTGATCCACTCAACTTCATCGCCATCCAATGCACGCACCGGCACCAACCGAACGTGCCGTTGTTTACCGCTAAGTACAACAATCAACTGCTCCTCCGTTACATACTCGAGGAGATGAATCTTTTTACCCTCGCCGACTCTTGCAATTTCTGTAATTTTTTTTATTAATTTAGATAATTAGATGCATTTATGGTGTACTTATTACAGTGATATAAAAATAATTTAAAAATTGTTTTGCATTTGGTTAAAAATTATTTTTGATTATTAAGTATTAACAATCGAGATAATTTCCAGGTAGGTATATGTTAAAAAAAACTTACCACTACGATCTAAATCTAAACAAAACAGGCCTTCCTCGGTGCCAATGACTAGACGATCTGGATCGATAATTGCCCCTGACAGCACGTTTTTAATGACGATAAGTGACAACGTATTGTCCAACAATTCTTTTGCACGAAATATCTTTGGAGAAGAGAACATATTGCGCGTTAATACATAAAATTACTTGTTGGATAACATATTAAAGATGGTATTAAAAAACGAGTAAGATAATTAAGATATCATACGGTAGTATTAGGGAGATTATTCCTTTTCAAAATCCGGTGGAGTTCGCTCAAGGCCACTACCCATTTAGCTTTTTCGCTCTCGGTATCGGCAAGCATTAACGTGTGATTCCGCAAACCAGGTGGTTCCAACAAAGATGTTGTTATCTAGTATACAAACATAATTTTATGAGAGTGACTTTTTTTAAAGGCAAACTACACGAATCACATTTGTTTCTTTTGACTTGATTGAAATGAATTTTGCATTATATAGACTTCAGTTCCATTGATATTTATAGAATTTACAAAAGCAAATATAATAAGTCATGAAATATATAATTCAACAATAGTATAAGTAGCCAGATAAATACTAATACAATAGTATTGTTCATTTGTCAGAATTTTAGTCATAAACGAATCTAACAGTGCTAAAATATTTCAATAGATCCTAAGCTCTCTAGTAATTAAAAAAGGTCAATTCTATTTACTCATAAAAATTTTGTGTAGTATACCTTTAAGCGTTAATTGACAGAATTAATTGGATTTTCGGAGGTAAGATAGAAGTAAATTTTGTTTTTTTTTTAGAGATTTAAGACAAGACAAAAATCCATCTCAATTGGCAGCGTTATTTGTTGTTTTGTTGTTGCTTAGTTATTAAAATAATTAATAAACGAAAGAGAGTTGTCAGTTGTGTTTTAATGGAAGAAAGTACTGTAAGTATAAAGAATGCGAGTTGGAGTATTGACTATAAAACACATTTCCTTGCTCTATAAGAAATAGCATAAGTAGTAGTCAAACTAATAATAATTTTTCCAAATTACAGTATCTTCTTCCATTTTCCTATTACTTCTTATGGCGATAGTATAAAGCGCATTTGGTTGTAGAACTGACTCACCCTAAATATACAGGGAATGTCCTTCTTGGTGGCGTGAATGACGTCCGAGTCGCGCACCGAACTCACGCTGAACTCCTCGTCCCGCATATCGAGTACTTGGGACACGTAGACCGAGGGCATAGCGTTGCGGTCCGAGAGATCGTAGAGGAAGAGCTTGAAGTCGCAGACAACGACGAACTGGCGCACCCAGCCCTTTTTCACGCCACCCATTTTCGGCACCTTCACGTAGCCCTCGTAGGCCGTGCCGATGCCGCGTGTCGGGTCAATGCCCAACGGCCGTTTTGCTATAATAATAATAAAAAAAAAGAAACATTATTGCCCCTGCGATGAAGTTAATCGTATCGCATATTATATCGAGATATACAAAGTAAATTAGTTTTTCATCGATTTGTTTATCTCTCTCACCTGTTCTATATTTAACAAATGTAAATAAAAATAATGAACGATAGAGCTACGAGAAATTTGATCCAGAAAACACCAATGTTTCATATTCGCTCTAAGAACTGTGCCAATACGTACAAGCCGTGTATAAGCATTTCGCAATTCCGCATACCTATAAACTGGATGGAAAAATCAAGGCATCGGGTCTTACTCTGATCGTGAGGAACTGGGCAGGCCATGGGCACCTTGTCGCAGCACTGCACGTGGCAGGCGAAGCCGCAGACCTCGCATACGACGCCCTGCCGTATGACGCCGACCATGAGGGAGGTGCAGTGGTTGCACTTAGTCGGACCGGAGAACGTACGCACCAGGAACTGGTGAGACTTTGGTTTTGGCTGTAGATTCGTGTGGCCTTGGGACACCGATGAGGATTTGTTCAGGAGCTCGTGGGACAGTGGAGATGTCGGATCCTGAAATTCACCCAATCCCAAGTCAAGCGGTACAAGTTATATACTTATTATGTCTGTTTCAAATAGTCGTGCGGGTGCACTGGACAAAACTCACGATGCTAAGCTCGGATAAGTTGCTCTTGCTGCTGGTGATGCTTGGGGCGCGATTGTCCTCGATGTCGCCCTCGACGCTGTCTACGCTACCGTGGCGCGTGTTTCCCGCCGTCTCCTTCAGGAAGTGCTCGAGATAGGACATTTGCGAGGTCGGCCTCTCCAGAACTGAAAATCATCAAATCGTCGCGGCTGCCGTCAGTCTGTTCTTTTATGCACCTCGTGTGTATAATAACGAAGCGTATACGTCGCGCGCAAATTATTATTATTATTATTCTAGGTATGAGAGAGCACGTCACAAAAGTTTTGGTTAGACAAAATTGGTTGCTGCACTTTGCTTTTTTTTTTTTTTTTGTTAGGCAAATCCGGAAATTTGCACATGGGTCCAACACACTTGCCGAGCTAAAATTGTCGGGTAACACTGTTTTTTTTTTCTTTTAGTTTTATCATACATGGATTTCCTCCGTTAGAGCGAACGAGTGCGTTTATTGTTTTATAGTAAATATTGGACCTATGAATCCACTCCACTGCAACTATTCTAGATTTCTATTATGTATTAAGATTAAGACAGACAACTAATTTAAACATCAACATGACAAGTAGAGAATACTTTGTTCTACCAAACAAAAAAATTTTCCATTTGATAAGGTGTACAAGTCCATTTTTATTGATTAAGTAATGTCAATGTTTACGCTTTGTTGGTATAATCATTCTGTTAATAATTTTAATAATTTTATGCCGCAAAGATTATTTACGCGAGTATAAAGGATATCGAAAAAGTTACTTATGATTTTACAGTAGAAATTATGCTGCTAAAAAATGAGGCTATTAGGATACTTAAAATAGCACAATAAAATGTGCAACAAGAAATAATAATTTATCATTTTTCCGTCGATAATACGGACTGAATTATCGACAGAGTCTCGTCTATGTAATTGTACATGTTTATAAAATTACTGATGTGTACGACACAATTAAATTACATACTGGATAATTCTCCAATATAACTTCTTGTATAAAAGACATTACTCAATCGGTAAGAATGGACAGTCGAGATCAAAATATTCTAGATCTACATCAGAATGAAAGTCAAGATGCATAATCAGTAAATAAACGCAGAAAAACCAAAGTAACATTAAAGTCAGTTTCCCGTATCAGGGAATTTGGGGTAAATCAGTCTCATACACCGTCGTAATTGTGGGTTGCAATAACAAGTATACAGCGAGAAGAATTCCAGAATTCGGTGTCAGTCAGAAGGAAAAAAAAACTGCACGTAAAACTCAACAGAGCTATGTTTCAGTAGACGTATAAGTCAACATGATCCGCGTATAATTCGTAAGCTTAAATTATGATTCCATTAATACTTTTTATCAATACTCTTTTTTTGATTTGTGCCGATGATGATAATAATTAATTAGTGGCGTTAACACCAAGCGAGGAAAAAAAAGAGAAACACATGCAAACAAACGTCAAATCCACACTCAAACTGCACGCATATAAGATATAAGTAATTCACACCTCTCAATTTCATCGTAAGGTATACACAATAAACTCAAGGGTATTTTTTTCACATCATGTAAAAAAAAAGGTAAAACTTTGTTTTAGAAACGTTCATCGTTATAATATAATGAGAAGGTACACATGTAGTATTTATATTGCAATGACACAAATTAAGGGCATCGTATATGTAGAAAGTTTCTTGTCCGTCGAGGATGTACTGAAAACATAGCGCTGCGCTAAACACTGTCTTTCCGATTTCTGTTTCCAGAAAATTGTCTCATTGAATGTCAACCCATGAAAATGTAGTGTCGTGTAAGATCAATTCTGTATGCAACAAATATGATTCGAAATATATCGACTGGTATATTATGAGCTAAACAATTTTGAACGATACAATCAGTGACTAAATATGCGTTGATGAATTGGTGGTGGAGTGTTTAGAATAATTCCTTCACGAATATTTAATGAATGAATAAGTAGTATTTTATCAACAGAGTGAAAGTAATAGTATTTATATAAATTGTAAAAGTTAAGAGAATTAATGTAGAATGATAGAAAATAAAAGCTTGCTTCAACGCGCGTCAGTTTCATTCTATGAATTTTATTATATTACAGCGATCGCTGGATTTGAATAAAATTTCGCAAGAGTTTCCTGATGGATATCCACGTTACCAAGTAGCGAAAAAGAAAATAAAGGAGTATGTAAATTCACAGGCTGACATTCAAGTAGAGCAGGAGAGAATGTCACATATATATACATATATGTAAGGAGATCAGTAGTAAATCAAAAAATATATATATCGTGAGCTGATAATAATCGTCTGCCGGGATGATTATCAAGAATTTACCGGACGACGCAAGGCAGCCGAGGGCGGCGTCAACAAGTACAACGGCATCATCATTGCCATGATCATCATCATCATCAAGAGCAAGCCTAGTTAATAAGCTACTAGTAGCGGCTGCGGCAGCTCGATGGCTAGCGGCGCAAAGTCGCATTACTGTTGGGGCCCGGCCCTGGACGACGACGACGCGCTGGGGCGCCTCCCTGACGACGTACCTCGCCTGCACCGCCTGCACACCGCACGGACTGATAGGTGGTAGTGCGGCGGCTTTATGCGGCGGGGGCTCGCCGGCTGTCACAAATACAGTTTGATGATGAGCAACAAGAGGCCCCAGACGCAGCTCGTTACGCCGATAAACAGAGGCACTTTGCAGTCTAGAAATACAGAATGGCACACCGCAAAACCGGACATTGTTTTATTCAGTCTCGTATCTTGCCTTATATCTCTTTTGTTCATACTCAAAGTGTGTGTTTTATTTTCTTTTTCTTTTTCTTTTTCTTTTTCTTTTTCTTTTTTTTTGGTTAAAGCCTCACACATTTTGATTCGCATCAGCGTTGGTTGTCCCTTCGTGTCTTACATATACTCAATTCTGCCTTTTTCTCTCTTTTTCACTTTCACGCCCTCACTCTCAACATTCTCCAATATAATTTTTCTTTTTATTGCTTAAGTACGTTTATTATTACCCACAATCTTTGAAAAACGGATGATGATGATGATGAAAGTGGTTTCTCTCTCTCTCTCTTAGCTACAAAGATTTATCCGAACAAAGTTAAAATCTCAGTGTACGTTAAAGAGACAGAAGTTTAAGTTGTTTTCTTCGTTTTCAAATTCATTATTATCGCTTTAAATTAATTCTTCATACAAGCAGGAGCGAGATTTAATTAATTAATTTTTTTAGCATTAGCACGTGTGACAATGTCTTAATTGCCGTTTACCATAGCATTCATTTTATAACTTATTAAATTTTGCTTGTTACGAGACGGATTTAAAATAATTTCATAGCATAACGAATCTCCATATTGTAAAAGTTATAATTTTGCATTGTATTACGAGAATTGAAAATAATATTTTTAACGAGTGTTAATTATATATATATTACAAAAACCACGATATAAAACATACGATTTACTAATTCATTATATCAATTATATACAAGTATATAGTCATGAGAATTATTGAGAAATATTAGCATTATACTCTGAATTGCACAACTATTTAGCCATTGAATTTTTTAAAATAGGAATATCATTAATATTTAAAAATTCTTCAGTTACATTTTTAGTGTATGTTCTTTATGTCTCCATATTGCAAAATTATCATAATTTTGAAAGATCATTCAAACATGATATTTTTATATTTTTAGAACCAATCAATTTGTCTTAGTCAGTAAGTATATTTTGATGCAAGTTAATTTAACAATTTATCTTTTTAATGCCATTGCTCCAATCAAGCTTGTTAACAATCCTATATATTAAATTGTCTCTGATTTTATTCGAATTTTGAATAAAAGAATCTATCAGTATATAGAGAAAAAAAAAGAAAAAAATGGAAAGTTATATGCATTATATGTATTATAGTTATGCAGTTTCTAGGAGAGAATTAGTATAAAGCGATAAATTCAGAGAACTTTTTCCTTTAAGATTAATAATATGCAAGTAATGTTTTTCTCTCAATACAACTTGACATACGTTGATTGAATCGTCTGTTCTTCCCATCATTTACGTGCACAATGATTTAACGTAATTTTTCGGAATTTCGTGAAGTTTGGAATGTGTTCGTTGTCCATCTCTAAATGTACATACCTGACCCTATAAATCAACGTTCAATTTTTGTTCCTTTTATAATAGAAAATTTTGCAATGTAAGATGAGTAGAATGGAAATATGATTCATGAATATGTAGATCGCTTATGATACTTAACGTAGTACAACAGCATGCCTATAATAGATTCTTCATAAATTGCTAGAAAATTCTCAGTATAAGAAGTTTTTATAAAAGAATTTTATTAATTCAAAAGTCCAATCTTATCACAGATAGTATAAGCAATAAAACTATAAACATGCGCGATTTCACGTTGCCATTAAAAAAAAGGAAACAAAAAATAAAAATAGAGTGAAAAAATATTTTAAGGAGATGTAGAAAGTTATTATAGATATCTTTGTACAATTAAAAATTATATTCCTTTATATACAAATAATTTATGAAGAAGTATTCAAACAATGATAAAAATAAATAAATAATACGCGATAATAAAAATAAAACGATGATAAAAAATATTACACGGCAGTTGAGTAAAATAATGTCTCTGAGTATTAAAAGAATTAGCTTTCTTATTTTAAATAGAACTTTCACATCCCCTTAAACGCATACAATGTGTGTGTCATGTGACTGTGCGGAAGAACAAGTGTATTCTCCGTGTATAATAAAAGGCGAATACGAATCACTCAAACTACTACACATACAGTTAAAAAACTAGTAGCAAATATAAAATCGGTAATTTTCATTTTTTCATACATAGACGGAAATCGATCAGTATATGATCGATGATCATCCATGAATTTGAATAAATTATCTAAAAATCAGCCATTTCGTTCGTTAAGATCGTCTGTGTGTGTTAAAAAATGAAAAAAAAAAGAAGAAGATGAAGTCCAATGAATAACTACAATCATTTTCTAAACAACCCATGGCACAGATTATAGTGTTTACATACTACAAATACAGCGTGAATAATTGCAGCCTGTATAACTACTATGGATATGAACTTTCCATAAGATTGGGGTCGTACTACAATTGAAGGACTTTCATCGCTGCTACTACTGTCAATTGGTGGGTACTTACAGCCGTCGCCGGAATCTAAGCGGCTTTGTAGCTCTTTTATCTGTATTTCCTTGCGTTTCATCTCGTGCGACATTGAGTCCAGACGTTGTCGTAAATCTCTAAGCTCCCTGAAAATGCAAATGTCAAAAATTAACATCTTTTATAATATTTGTGTTTCAAAAATACTTAAAATAGCATTAATAATACTGTTTTTATATTTTTTAAATTTCGTATTTAAAAAAAATAAAGCATATTATCACTTGTGCATCAATCTTTTATCAAGCAAACTAAACGTACTTTTGTGCTGCTATGAGATCTGAACGCGTTTTGGTCAGTTCCTCAGATATCGCTTGTTTGGCTTGAATCTCACTCTGCAGCGAACTTTGTAGATTCAGAAGTTCCATTTTGTCAAGCTTTTGCGACCGGCGATTGCGCCAGTTCTTGTCGGTAATAGTTGAGCCGCCGCCGACTCCACCACCACCCGAGTGTTTCAGGAATTCGAGTTCCTCGGTCATCTTAGTCGCTAGAGCCTAAATAAAATGAAATGCATTTAATTTTTGAAAATAATAAAGAACTAGAAATTAATCAATATATATAGTTCATGGGAACTAAATATATATATAATAGATTATCTTGACAATTTGTTGAAACGATGTGTAAATAAAGTACTTCCACCTCATAAATATATACAAAACAAGGTTGTGCTTGAAATTGGTATTCATACTTTCATTAGAGTTCACAAAGGAAAAGTTTTAATTGGGTCAGTATAGAGTAATTATATTGCAGAATATGCAAACAATGTACAGCTGAGCGATTTTGCTATTTCAGCAAATGAAATTGAACGTATTTTCAGAAAATTCTTTTCCATAGTAGATTCAAATGGAGTATAAAAAAAGATAATATTTTACATATTTTCATTTTATTATATCAAGAATAAAGCAAAGTTTCATATTTTAATTTTATCGAATTTTCTATCAGTCGAAGTGAGTATTAAATCGATTTAATACTTAAATCCATTTAAATGTATTGAAAATTAATTATTGACTCACCTGCAGGTATCCTCGGGCATCCTTCTCATCAGAGACCCATTGTATGATCTCGGTGATCTGTGCCTCCCATTGAGCAATCGCTTCCTTCTTGTTCCTCAACTCTTCGTATTCGTCTTCAAGCTGCCGTCTCTCACCCTGTATTCGGTTCACACTGTCCGTCACCGATCCCAATTCCAGCATCAGCTTCTTGTTTTCTTCCACGAGCATCATCTTTTCGCGCTCGTACCTGCGGCTTAGTTCGTTTATCGTCTCTTCGCTGTCCGTAATGTTCTCCAACCTTGCATTATCAAGCTTTTCTTTAGTCAGTTGTACCTCCCGCTCGAGCAGTTCTCGTCTCGTCTCCGCCTCGTGGAGCTGTTCTTGAAGGCCTCGTATTTCCAGGTTGAACCTAAGAACACAATTTAATGCGTTATGAACAAGCCCGTGGGTCTGGTTATATCGTTATAATTGATGCGATAACAAAGTCGTATTGCTAAGTATATTAATTAATTTTTTCAAAAATCGTCTAGCTATATTTAAAGTACAGTGAGAACTTGTGCAAAAGTAAATTATCAAAGTAAGTTGTAAAAAATATTTTGCACAGTATATTATTCATTATATTAGCATTTGGTTACTTTCAAATGTAGTTAATATTAAACTATTTATTTTTTCTGCGAAATATTTTCACCGTTGATATATACATTTACGATTTGTTTACCGCAAATAATTATTTTAAAATCAAATTAACTAATCGATCGGTTTTTATCTGTCATTGATTATTTTTTAATCCGTTTGGCATTATTCAATCCTAAACATAAAAATGTTCAAATTAACTCACCTGCTCTGTTGCTGGTTAAGATTTTCATTGTACTGGACTTCGAGCTTTTCCACTTCCGCCTTGAGTCGATTAATCTCTTGTGTGGCGAGGGCGTGATTCGCGCTGGTGTCGTTGCCTATCGAACGTTGCCTTATCTTCTCCGTCTCCTCCTGCATCTGTTTACAGTATTCTTCGCTGCGTTCGCGCAACTTACGCTCCTTACTCGTCTCTGCCATTGCTTCCTCGACCCTACCCTCGAGCTCGCGCCGCAGTTTCTCAGCTTTACGGATGTCATGTCGTAGGCTGTCCACTTTCTGCATCACAACCTCCAGTTCTTCCTCCTTGTCGCGAACTTGACGAGAGAGCTTCTGTTTCTGCTGACGCAGTTCGGAGAGTTTGTCGGTCACTTCAGTGTACTCTTCCATAGCTGATTTGACAAAAAAGGTACAAATAAATTTATATAGTTTTACTTTAAACTCTTTTACATAATGACATTTAATTTCAATGTATATTTTGTAATTGATCTGCTAAATACATTTAACTATACCTAATTTCCTTTGTCCCAAAGCATCTTTGAGTTCTTTGTCCTGAAGTTTTAACCTTTCCAGTGCGTCCAATTTATCTTTTATAGCTTCGTCTTTTTCGACTCGAAGTGTACGCACTAATTTTTCAAGTTCACGTATTTTCGTTAAGTCACCGCCGTCTATCGCACGTAATTCTCTGGGTACCTCTAGTGATTTCAACTGAGATTCTAATTCTGAAAAATAAAATGAATTGTTTAGTAACAAGCATAAGTTTAAATCATCTACGGTCTGCACGCTAACTCTTAAATCAAGTCTTTACTATGAATATAAATAGCAGACTGGCTTCTATAAATACGCGATGAGAATTCAATGATACATACCGCAATTTCTTTTGGTAAGCGTGTTGATTTCGTCTTGAAGTTTTCTTGTTGCATTGTTGGAGTCTGGTGATACTGTTGGTGACGTGTGACTGGCGCTCACTTGATTTTTGAGCTCGGCAATTGTTTGTGCCATCTGCGCGTTTTCTTCCTCAAGCATTTTTAAATTCTTATCTTTTTGAGAATAACTTGGTAGAGTGCTCAAATCTGATATACAACTGTCAAATAAATAATAAATGTATTAAAAGATTTTTTCTCATGCTTCAAAATTTGTTATATTAATTTAACTGTTTTTTAAAAATTATTTATTTTTCCACGAACCTTCCTTGAGTGAAACTAAATCCAACGAAGGGAAGATGTAAAGCGGAAAAGGCAGAATTAGCCGCGGGAGGCACTGCGTCAGAACTTCGGACATCAGTGTCGTCAACGTCAAAATTCGACGTATCCGTCGGTGAGGAAACCTCGGGAATGTAAGGCGCGGTGCTATCTCTTATAGTATCCCAATTAACTCCTTCGAACCAAGGATGTTTCTACAATACAAGATTGAATTTAATGATGAAATTCTAAACTATATTAAAAATTAGGTTCTATTAAATTAAATTTTCAATAAGAATTAATGTTCTGCACCTTAAAATCTTCAATTCCATTTTGACCTAATCTAAATTCAGAACTACAGATCAATTTTCGCATGAGATCTTTAGCCTCTTCAGAAACGTCGTAAATGTCGTCCGTAGGAAAATCAAAGCAATTCTGAAAAGAATTCATTAATGAATATTTATTTTCTATATTTATTAAAAAGATTGTAAGGTTTTAAATCTACCTTATGATTCATAATTTTTCCATATGTTTCGACTAGAGATTCAGCATAAAAGGGAGTTTCACCATAAAGCATTTCATACATACAAACTCCAAGAGACCACCAATCACACTCAGGACCATATCTTCCTTGTCCATCTTCCATTGCCTAGAATAAAATTTGAAAAATATAATAAGATAATAATTATTTTATAAATTTGTACAAATCTACACTAATGCGATATTTTCATGGTATTGGTACATAAACTCACCCTGAGAATTTCGGGAGAAATGTAGTCTGGAGTACCAACAGCCACATTACTCTGTACAGTCCCATCCTCGAACAATCGAAGGCAAGATCCAAAGTCAGCTAAACGTATGTGTCCATTGGCATCTAATAGAACATTGTCAGGTTTTATATCCCTGTGTACATATCTTAAATCGTGTATAGAACCAATGGCAAGCACCATCTCAGCTATGTAAAAACGAGCCATATCTTCTGGAAGCCTATCCTCGAACTTGCTGAGTAAAGTTAACAAGTCCCCACCACAATAGTAATCCATGACCAGGTACTGCAAAAAACATTGCAATAAATATTAAGATGAAAAAATCAAATATTTATTCACTTAATTTTTCGTTAAATAAAATTTAAGAAACATAAGTAAACAACATTTTAAATATAAACTCTATTGTACTATATTCGAAATGTATTTTCTGCTTTACATATTTACTAATTTGAGGAAAACAAAGTAATTTAAAAATATAATAATGACGTCATTAAGGATATTAACATTGTAAAATACATTTATTTTCAAATGCAGATAGTTTAGAAAAATTATTATTTACAAGCATTAACAAAATATATCGTATTGACAAATATAAATAAATATGATCCTATAAATAATATTTATTAAAATAATTTTACCTAATATTTAATTTTGAATTGAATTCCGTTGAGAACAAAATAAAACAAAATACTTTTGTAAATATTAAATGATAGTTGATCTAAGTTTTTTTCAGTTAAAACATGATTATTTAAACTAAAATAGGCTTTTTAACCAACCAGATTATTGTCATCCTGAAAGGCGTAATGGAGGTTTGTTATCCACCTCCTATCTCCGTAGACCAGAACATCGCGTTCTTCTCTGAAGCAAGCCGTCTCGGCACGCTTCAGCATCTCCCACTTGTTCAGGATCTTCATGGCGAAGACCTTGTCCGAACCGCGCATCCTCACCACGCAGACCTCGCCAAAGGCGCCCCTACCGATAACCTTAACGATTTCGAAGTCCTCACGCGCCAGCTGCAGACTCTTTATACAAGCAGCCACGGGCTTCACTGTAATTTACCAAAGTTTTCAATGAAGATCATTTACTTGCTTCTTAAGTTATCGAAACTTTAAGTTGAGGTAAGAAACTTGAAGACTTACCAAATTCGATGAAATCCGAAACAGTCTTTTCGCGTCTTAAAGAAGAATTGCAGCACTCATCGTATAAAACTAACAAAATGTCGATAAGCGTCTCAATAGAGAAAGTGTGGCCCATTCTTCCACCCTGTACGGGACCACCAACAAACAGGGCTTCCAGCTGGCGTAGCCGTGCCCCTACACCTTTATAAAAATAAATATTCAGTCATTTTAATTTCAATGATCAATTGAGTTGATTACATTAATAGATCTTTATCTTAACTTGAAAAATTAAAAAAAACGTTTTATTATCATTTTATATAATAATTTTCTACATAGATTATTCCAGTAAACCACATAAATTCGAAATTTTAAGTATTGAAAATTTTATCAATTATGAAAAAATCATTCTTGCCTTGGTTATACTGGATTTTCTTATCATTCTATAAACAAACTTCATAAAATTCAAGGAATATAGTTCTTGAAACGTGAAGAAATCGCATTATAAAAAACGTAAGTAAGAATTTTCACTTTTAATCTACGTATACTTCAAATTTCAGTATTGTTTTTTGCAATGTTCCACGTTTTATACTGCATATTTCTTTGTAATGCATTAACACATTAACATATACCTAATACTATAGTTAATAGATTCTGAAATCAACTTCTTTTTTTATTTGTAAATATCTACTGTATATAATTATATATTATTAATAATTAAATTTTTCATGAATTCTGTAGACATTATCAACAACAAAAAGACAACTAATATGTATTTATCTATAAAACCAGTTATTTGGTGTTAAGTGGTAAGAGAGATGCACTGTTGGAAAGTAAATCTTTCTGTTACTTTATTTTTAGCAAGATTTTCAAACTTTTCCAACTTTAATACCATAAGGCTATTATCAAGTATTAAATATATGGATAACAGTACCATTAATTGCAAGTCCCTTAGGCATGATGTCAGGTGGGGGATGGCCGTAATGATGCAGTGTGTCTGACATGATTGCGGGTGTGTTGGGCAAACCCTCAACACGTTCTTTTGATGAAACTTCTGTCATCTTTGTATGTAATTCTAAATTTTCTAGACCACCACCTCATCACTGAATTATGGAAATTCTGAAACATAAAAGGTGATTCAATTATGATTTTTGTAATACTCTAAACATAAATTTTATTTCTAGCACTAAAAGCCTTTAATTGCTCCAAAATTTTTGTTTCTACCTTATTATTTTTAAAGAATTTTAATATAACTATAAACTAGATGGATTCCAGTAGGTAAACTAAATTTCTACAAATTGTAACCTTATTTATCTGTTATTATTATTTATTATTATTTATATTAATAATAATTTTTTTCAATTCACCAATATTCATTTAATTAATTATTTTTATAATATTGTTAGAAAATAGATAAAAATAGACAAAAATGTCTATTTCAAATTATTGAAAGGTATGTGTGTGTCTTATGAATGGCTCACTAAAAATAGATGTTACACTAGTCATCAAAACTATAACGCACATAAAATTCTTTGTCATACTATTTTACTTGACAAAATACAAGAAGTTTGTTTAAAATAATTTTATTACACAAAATGGCTTCTTTAAACTTTTTATTCTTTTTCAGAATCAATAACATTAATTTAAATTATTGATATAATATTATATTGAAATCAAGAAAACTTTTCTATAGTTATTCATTATTCCTAATAATTGTAAAACTCTTGTCATCTTAAAATAAAAATTAGTTTTTTAAATCACAATGATACATTCTTTTTGCATGTAGGTGTTCTCTTTCATTTAACTACGACTTTGTTTATAAATAAAATCTGTCAAATTATCAAACTTTGATTAAAGGTAGTGAAAAACACATAATTAATTTTGCATCATATCACTCAAGATTAGAATATTCATAAACTACACCTAAACTAATCACCACTTTATTCACACCAACTACATTTCACTTTTTTTACTGCTTTTAGTCTAAACTCCAGAAGATTCATGATTTTTGCTACACTATTAGCCGCTTAAATTTATCCTACTCAAGTGTACACTCGACAAAACCAAACTTATGAAATCTCTGAGCTAAATCTAATGCAATAAATCCTTTGCTAAGTCCCCATCGTCTAATCTGCACAGAAATTCTGCTTCAAATCTCTTCGTACCCCAAACACAGGCGAACAGACACACACACACACAAAAGTCAGAGAGAGGGAGTTTGGTATCGCTGACTCCAAGAACAGAATTATATAAATAAATGCGGCTCACAGAGTCTGAGAGAAAGAGCCAAGGCCAAAGCCAAACTCCCAGCTCTCCCAATTCTTGTGTGTATCTCTTTCTCTCTCTCTCACTCCTTTGAAAAACTATTGACTCTCTGAACAAACTCCCCCAAAAAATCACCTCTTTGCCTTCACCCAACAACACCTTTCCACACCAAGTCCAGAAATCATCTTCTCCTGAGACAAAATTACGTAACGTCGTGCGATTCTACGCGATCCTTTTTGGCGAAAGCACGCAAACAGGAGCAGCAAAATACAAAGGCTTTTCGCGTTGTAAATAAAAAGTATATGTACATATGTGTGCGAGCGGCAGCGAGCGAGAGAGGCGACCGACGACGAAAATAGAGTACATGCACGTACACACAGCCATAACGTTGTATATCTTCTATGTACATGTATATATATATATATATACCCACATATATCTATCTATACATTATACGTTCGTGCACACAATCACAGATGGAACAAGAAAGAGAGAGACAGAGACATAGAGGGAGAGAAAGAGATAGAAAAGGCATCGTGGGGTAGGGCGGCATAGATTAGCATTGAATAATATGTTAATTTCCGAACAATTTTTAGAGCAGCAAATTTTTTGTGTTTCAACGTTGCAAGCTGAGACGGAGCGAGAAAATCCTTTCTCTCCTATACTATATCCGTACCATTCCGGAGCAAAATAAATAC
Organism: Megastigmus dorsalis; assembly: GCA_900490025.1. Taxonomy (NCBI): domain Eukaryota; kingdom Metazoa; phylum Arthropoda; class Insecta; order Hymenoptera; family Megastigmidae; genus Megastigmus; species Megastigmus dorsalis. Next base: position 38,092 of record UELU01144141.1, on the reverse strand, counting down.
TATGAGCGTGAACCTTCCTTTTAATTCTCTTCGGAGCAAAGATTTAAATGACGTGCTTCGGAGAGTAAGTATACCATTGAAATTTTTCGATAAGAAAAATTTACAGAACCAAGATTGTTCACGTAGAGGCTCGAATAACAATAAAATAATCGTTCGCGCTGACGGATAATCGGACAGTGCTTAACAAAACGGAGCAGTCAGCCAGATAGATATTATATAGGTATATATATATATATATATAGAGAGAAGAGTGCGAGAGTGAGAGAGCGTGAAAGGGTTTGCTCTCTCACGGGGAGAGCGATGCCTTCCGCTCGCTAACTTTAACTTCCTGCACGCGCGTGCGGAACGCAAAAGGGACAGGGTGAGCGCGATGCACGAAAAGGCGTCCGAGGAACTCGAGAGCGGAAAAAAAAGCAGGAGGAGAAAGAGCCGCGAATTATGCCTCTTCTTTACGTAACCAAAAAACGCGCAACAAAAGGAGCGAAAAATGAAAAGTCCTCAGCTTAAAAGGGGCACCCGAGAGAAAGAGAATACGTATGTATATATACGTACGTACACCTATATACACGCATTCCGCACTACACCTCTCTCTTTCTCACTCACTCGCTCTCTCTCTCTCTCTCTCTCTCTCTCTCTCTCTCTCTCTCTCTCGTTTTCCTCGCCGAGAGAACTCGGCAGGCAACGCCAGGATGGCGAAAACCTTCTCACACTACTCACTAGACACACGTACCTTAATACACCAAAGCAGAAGCCTCACGCGCAAGCTTATAGGCACCAATAAACATACAAACAAACAAACAAACTAAAAAAAGAAAATAAATAAAAGCAGAAAGTCACGATGTGCAATAATCTTCTCGGGTAAATATATACAACACACACCGCGCGACTGTCGCCGTCTTCTTCCTTAGCAGTATATACTGCTGTGGCAGGCAGGGAGGCAGAGCAGTTAGCAGCAGCAGCAGCAGCAGCAGCAGGAGTCGCGTGTTATTCCGTATATCTTTCCACTTTGGGTGTATATAACCTAAACGGGGGGCGGCGCGTCGCTGGGGCCGCGCGGGCCTCGAGGAAGACGAGGTCGTAGACGATGCTGCAGCCGAGGAGGTAGCAGCAGCAGCTCGGCAGCAGCCGCCGAGCAGCGCTGCTCGGCGCTCGGACGCTGCTGCATTTCCCTTCTTCTCTATCTCACTCTCTTTCTTTCTCTTTCTCACACTCTCTCTCTCGCTCTCGTCTAAGTTCTCGACTCTACGACGATGACGACTAGCTGCAATGTATATAATCTGACTCGCTCTCTCGCTCTCTCGCTCTAGAAGCACCCGTTCGATATCAATCAATTTGTCACACCTTGGCGGCGCAGCTAAACTCCGTGCACTCGGACTCGTTCTCGATCTTCATAAGTCACCGCACTTTAAAAACAGTCCCACGGCTAGCTGAGCTGCACTGGCTCCGTAGCTACATTGCCGAGCATTTTCTCCTCTTTTCCTCCTCACCGCGAGACTCGCGCACTGCTCAGGCACACACCACGACACACTATATACACCGAGCACTACTAAGTCGCGCTGCAGCAGCAGCACATACACGCGTCTTCAACGTGGAGTATTCGGGCGGCTCTCCTCCGGCGGCACTGATTCCTCATCCTTTCCGAGGCTTCTGCAAGAGAGGAGAGGAGGAGAGAGAAGGACGACGGCGAGCCTCTCGCATGTGTGGTTGTAGAGTGAGAGAGAGAGAGAGAGAGAGAGAGAGAGAGAGAGAGAGAGAGAGAGGACGACGATGACAACTATACACACGGCGCCGATCGTGTGCACGCCTGCGACTATAATATATCCTGCGTGAAAGAGAGAGATAGTTTTGCTCGCGCGAGTCCAGTCGTCCAGTGTATGTATGTGTATGGGTGTAAGTGAGCCCCCGCGCGATCGCTCACCCCCCCGCGTGCAGCTCACTCGTTCGTTCTCTTCCTTCCTACAAACCCGACTAAGCCCGCTATATACGCTAGTTTCTCTCTCGCTCTCGCTCGCTTAAAGTTTCCATGTGTACGATCATATGTGTATATATGTGTGTGATGTGCTTGACTAGTGACCCCCTCCCCAAAGATTGTAGCAGGCGAGTGGGAGAGAGGGATAGAGAGAGCGAGTCTGAGTCTTACTAGCACTACACTATACACGACGTATGCGGTATTATGGAAGAGCGCATATGTCCATCTTTGTTCGGGGCACAGTATACATATGTGTGTGTGTGGGAGAGTCAGAGAATAAATATGGCAGGAGAACGAACGTATAACGCAAACATGGATATTGTATGGATGTGTGTAGCTCTGTCCTTGTCGAGTTTAGTGTGTCGGACGGACTGCCTGATAGTCTGTCGTTTTTTTTTCGTGGCTCGTGCAATAGTATATAGATATAGTACACGGGGAGAAAGTGACGGTAAAGTTACCATGGTCGCGGTGAATGGTATTTTGGAGCGTCAATTTTTCAGTCATGGGAATTCCATTATATTGAATATTGATTGCGAATATCAATTTCAAATAGTACTTAATACTGATATTGCTAATTGTAATGAGATACCTAATCTTACTCCGAAACAAATTTTTAGTGAAAACACCAAAAGTTGTTTGTTCATACATAGATGGATTTTTCTTGAAAAATGTATTTCGAAAAATATTACGATCTTATTTTTAAATTTTATTAGCATTGTGTAATGAAATATTTCAAACACTATCCTTAAAAAATATTATAAAATAATGATTGTTATGACTCACATTAAATCATAAATACCTACAATTGTATATAAATATAACAATATTAAGATTTCATATTATTGTATCGTTATGTGCTGTAAAAATTTTGCTATACGATCATTGGTTGAAAAAGTTAAAAGTAGAAGTCTTGGAAATTGCTCTTACCATTTGTCTTATCGCAAAATAATAGAGTACCGATAAGATATAAAATATTGATTTTTCATTTATTTATTGGAAGTTTCAATTAGGTTTCCTGTTACTGATTAAAAAATATTTTTTATATCAATATTAACATAAACAATCACATTGTATGCATTTGTGGTTAATTTCTCGTATTGATAATTTTTTATGCTGTTAGTATATTAATGTTCTGCAATTAATATAGCCATAGGATAAAAACCAATTTTCTTAGCTTTTTAATAATTTAAATAATTATTATAAAAGGGAAAAGATAAAATAAAAAGAGTATGTAGTCTTATTAAAGAGATATTTATTATAGTTTGAATTTTGAACAATATTGTAAAAAGCAATAATAATTTTCAAATTATTTTATGAAACAAAATCAGATTTCTTCTACCTGGTCATTAGTACCGTCTTCGAAGCAGTCACTTAATTTCTATATTTTTCCCTTTATCTAATTCAAATCTATCAAATTTTGTATACTTATGTTCACCTTGATGGTTGCGTCACTCTATCACATCTTTTCTACTCCTGGTAATTATCTGATTCCTGCATACTATTTCATAAATTTCGTTTTCCTCACACCTGCACCAAAAGTGCCAATTCCCACCCGGCGCCCAGGAAAGAAATGTGCATTTCCGGTGCTGCATATGGTATAAGGAAAAATAAAATATATACCGTGGGAGAAAAATTGGCCAGTCCAGACCTCATGTTTGCCAATTTACACGAGTTCTGGACTGTTATTTTCTCCCAAGGTGCATAATTATTTTTTGATCTTCTTCATTGCACTTTGCAACCTTCTTTTATTGTATTCTGAAAGTGCTTATTCTAACAACTAGGTGACTAAATTAATACGTGTTCGTTAAACTAGATAGCGAAGACATATAGTCCAATAATGCGAAATGCTATAAAATGAACTGAACAATTACCTGACAAAATTTGTTATGCAATTATTCAATAAATTGTAATATCCTAGCTATTGCATCATGTTATCAGGTATAACCAATTAACAAAATATGTCAAAGAATGGGACCATAATTCAATTTAATGGAAATTAGGAGGCAGTAGTTGTAAATTTTTTAGTCACTATTTTAATTTCCTATGAACCTAAGAAGTATCGCAAATATAATTTCAACTTCTCAATATTAAAAATCAAATTTAGTAAAAACCTATTTAACGAATTCATACATAAAGATTTTATAATACACAATTGCTTAATTCTATACGTTATATATATATAACAAATTTTTTTTTTTAAAAGTAATTACTTTTATTCGAATTTTAAGTAATAAATTTATTCGAATTTTAAGTGCAGTATCGATTAATCAATGCTTCCGGCTCCAGCGCTCATCGAATTACAATACTGTGACTCCAGCCATATTTTTTCCCGCAAAGGTTCGCCTGTCGGCTCAAATCGATTGTCATTAGACATTGAAGTCAGTCAACACCTACTTGGTGCCGCTTTAATATAGTTACACGCTTTAGATTATTCAAATGCGCGCGCTCGGATGGATCGCGGGAGACGCGTTATATATACTTATAGTGTAACATATATGTGCCTAAGTGGATTTTGGAATGTTTGAATATATATACTATACATTCGTATTACCTTGAATTTCAATAGCTTTTATAATAAATTGCGATTTGTGCCGGTATTATATATTGCCGAATTTTTATGACTTTTAAGGCACAAACGTCAGGCGGAAAAATTTGCGTTGTGACCTTGCTTCACTTATTTTGATTTATAATGACGTAAAAATGTTTATTATAAATAAATTTTTATATTTTAACATTTTAGTGTAGAATGTACAGCGCACATATACTCACTGTATGTAAATTTGTAATTGATCAATTCAATCTGAATTTGCTTTTAATAAATTATTTTGAGAGTGCAAATAAATTAGAATCATTTGAAAGAAATAACTATTCTATAAGTATTTGTGATTTCATTTTTAAACCTGCTTGTAACTGAATTTAAATTTGCGTAATTAAAGAAATTTGAAAGATGTTTCATCAGTATATAACGTATAAACCTGTACTTACTCATTTTGAATTACTATTTTTCTCGGATGACATAGAAGTGATTTGAATAATATTTTTATATTCAATAGGTGGATTTGTTTTCTGCTAAAATTGAGAAACAAAGTAACCGCTGAAATGTGAAAATAATATTATACCTTTATAATTGTTGAAATTTTCTAAAAAATGATGAAAACATTAGTTTTGTTTATAGACGTCTCCAAACTAAGAAGATGACAAGGAATGCCGGTTCCCGATTTTCTTGAAACTATCAGGAAATACTTTTTACACAGGATTATAGCTAATTTAATCCATGTTTCAGCGTTTTGCTTAATGGACCCTAGTTTCGAATATATTAACACAATAACCAATTCAGAGCCTATTCAATAAACCAACAATGCACAGGTTTCATTATTTTGTGCACAAAATGTAATTCCTGAACGTAAAATGTAATACGTCGTCTCCTCGTACTTCTTATTGTATACCTAAGTGCATGTAATAAAATTATGAGTAAAAACTAAGTAGTATAATTTAAATAAGTTCAATTTAAACATATTAGCATTTTAAATGCATATTTCATATATTTATTTAATTTGATCAATGATTGTTAAATATTTTAAATGTATGTAACTTCAATGCTATTTACAATATAAAATTATAGTATGATGTATATACATTCATTCATATATATCTTTAAAGTAAATTATAAGCTTCAGACGAAGAATGATTGTATATTATATATGTATAGTATAATCATTAAGCTTAAATATTAATGTGCATGAAAAATTTATATTT